>JARJEB010017597.1:0-18003 GCA_030264535.1 Liometoxenus newtonarum | reverse complement strand
CTTTACGGACACGAGGAAATGTCTTCATTATCTTCATTTCGTACCTGAGTTGGGAAAAATCTTGTATGCAACACGTGATGAAACGGCTCATTTTATCACTAGTTGCATAAATAGCTATTTTTAAATTCAAATAACTAACACGAGAAGCTTAGAAATCACATTTCTCCGTCGACCCTAAAAGTTCGTCTTTTCACCCTATGAAAATTTCAGGCATCTGCTATAAACTAATTATAGAGCTAGAGTTTGTTTTTTACTGTTTCCTACATAAATCCATCTTCATTTAGTTCCGTTTCTCACCACCACGTGGCGCCACCACTGAGGTTTCGCTTCTCACCACCGGGTGAGACGGCGCCACCGTCGAGCTGGAGGTGGAGGATCCAGGACCCGCCTATTCCTTCTACTAAACCTAAAGCATGCTTCTGAGGGAAATTTGTAAAAAAATTTTTTTTTATTTCTTTGAGGACGCCCCCGACGTCAGCATTTAAAGAAGAAAAAATAATTCCATCGGGACCCTATTATTACGAATAAAGTATACCCGCAACCCGGAGAAGGTTGACGACCCCTTTTTTATAATTATTCGCATTATTTGTTCGTTAGCATTTCCAGTTCATTTCTTAGATAAATTGAAATTACTACCAGCTACCAGCTACGCAGGCGTTCACTAATTAGAATTCCTTCTTACTCTAATTATTTCTGAATTTCGTCATGTCAAACAACCTATTTTATGTTTGCTGTTTGTCAGCTTGATTGTTCCTTTGTTTGGAAAGGTTAAATTTCAAACGTAAATTGTAATTACAAATTGTTTTACAATATACCGGGTGCTGAAAATATTTCAGCTGATAATCGACATTTTACATGTAAAAACTCATTAGTAACTCATATAAAACTGTGGCGTTATATCCATAACGTAACACTTCAGTCCATCTCCTTCTTTCTCATTCTATGTTCCATGAATCTATGCTTTACTAAAATAAGTATTACATTAGAATTCGTGTACAGGTCAAGCAATTAACTTTAAAGAATTACTAGCCAGGATGTGCAGTCGTTTAACGTTGCGTGTCAATTTCAATGTTGCAAAAGTCAACTGAAAAGAAATATGGATAGCAAAATGAATTGAACGCATATGACGCTGTATAGTCTGGTCTGATATTTATAGCACGCCGCTGGATAGAGAAAAGTTTTATTCGGAATCCCTCGGGTACAATCGTAAGGTGCGCAAGTTTAGTTATTCTCTCTGCGCTCGGATTTTATTCATTGGGTACTCGCGCAATTGCGTATGGAAAGGGTTACATGAGAAATATTTGAATTGCTTTCCTGATTTCGAGATTTGATTAAATTTGATGTCCACATTTGCTATTGCTGTTACGACTACGCGTGGATTTTAACCAGATTGAAACGACCCTCAATAAAGGGATGTTTATTTTAGTCTTTTCACGTTTCACAGTGCTTTATTTAAAATCCTCCGTAGGGATTTACATGTTACGAATTTTAGGTCTGCTACAAATTTTACAACGCATAAAATTCTCATTGTGATAGCTTCTATAAGAGTAAAGGTCGATTTATGCTCGCCTCTTAGCATTTAACACTTAACTCATAAGAACCAACACATAACACTTATGCCTTAAGTTTTAAAAAATTAGGAGTTACGTGTTAAGTGCTAAGTGGCGAGCATAAATCCACCTTTACATAAGTACAGTTATTTTCTTTTATTCAACGAAAGAAAATTGTATCATAAGACTTTTTTATGGCAGGCAGCCAAACTGACAACTTGATTTTATTGCTGTGAACTCACGTGTGACTGAAACAGTTGTTAGTTTGTCTGCCAGGCTTAAAAAAGTATAAATTTTCAATTTTCTTTATTCCATCAGGATTAGAACCATTCTTTTAAAAGCTTGAACTCTTTATTTTTTCTGTTTGTGAAAATTTAGTTAAAATTATAATAAAAATTTCAGCAGGGACCGACTTTGCACTTTTCGTGCAATAAACTATGAACCGAATTTGTGCACCATAAAAGTAATTCAATGGTCAAACATAATAGACAAAGGTGAAAAAGTTCATTTAGACTTTCAAAACTAATGCAAATCCCTTCGATTTAATTTATTAAAACTTTCTAGAATAGATTTGTAAGTGTTAAAGGTAAAGTTGTTAGGTTTTCAAATTCAAATTTCCATCCGCAGAAAAGAAATTTTGTTGATTTCACGATTTGAATTCATACTACAAATAAAATATTAATTTTTATAAAAAAATTAAAAAGGTAAATTCCTTTTTGCCAAGTACTTCTAAAGAAAAGCTCCAAGATTTTTTATAATAAACACAATTATCTCGGAAGCGAACATTTTTATATCTACAAATAACACGAACAAAACAAAATATGTATCCACGGAAAGAAATAACTTGTACATAGGTATACAAAGAGTTTAATGAAACAAGTTAAAAAACGACTAAAGCTAGATTTATGCTCGTAACTTAGCATTTAACACTTAACACCTAAGAGTTAAGATTTAACATTTAAAAGATAAATTTTTTGGTTAACCATTTAAAAATTTGCCATGCTTTATTAAAACTTACGGCATAAATGTTAAATGTAGATTGTTAAGTGTTAAGTTAAGTGTTAAATGCTAAGAGTCGAGCATAAATCGGCCTAAAAGCATTGATTCTGCCGCAACTTTTGCAACTTGCGTTTTGTATATTTGACTTCTTGGACTTATGATCCGACTTTTGAGTTGTTTTAATCAAGAACAGAGAGTTTAATGAAAAAAGTGAAAAAAGGGATAACGTTCGATTTATGCTCGCAACTTAGCATTTAACACTTAACACCTACGACTTACGATTTAACGCATTTAAAAGATAAACTATTTTGGTTAACCATTTATAGTCATCGCTTTAAATTTACAATGCTTTCTTAGAACTTAAGGCATAAATTTTAAATGTTGATTGTTAAGTGTTAAGTTAAGTGTAAAATGCTAAGAGCAGAGCATAAATCGAACTAAAAGCATTGATTCTGCCGCAACTTTTTGCAACTTGCGTTTTGTAGATTTGAGATTTGACTTCTTGGACTTATAATCCGATTTTTGAGTTGTTTTAATCCATTTTTCATTCTATTCGTTAAATTGCTTGTTCTTACGCCTATTTGTTTTTTCATTCCTTCTCATTGTCTTTCATTTGGTTTTCTATTCATTTTTATTGTACTAAAACTTGGTTTTTGTTGAAATTTATGAAAGAGAAAAATGTGCCTAAGTCTTAATTACGAAAAGGCAAACGTTAATTGCATTATATCCCCTGTTATGTCAAAGTTGAAAACAAACACAGAATGCTGAAACATAAAGATTATAATCTCTAGTCGCCTGGCATAAGTCATAAGTTGCTAAATTGTGGAAAGAACGATCAAATCTCATCGTCCGTCGCAAAAAAAAAGCGGTTGGACGGAAAAGTTTTCTTGGATAAACGAGTTCCAGAAATGCACTTAGTATTTAAATGTTTCAGCCGGAATATCCAGTACCACTGGTACATACCAGTGCCGGATAGATTAATTTGTGGGGCCCAATGTTATTTGTAGCACAAAGAATTTAATTGTTCAAAAATAAAACGAAACTTAAATACAAAATAAATTTTCAAAAATCGGTACGGGTTTCTACCGTACAACTTTCCGATTCAGACCATGTACGAGACGTGAACAAAATTTCGGCCAAACCAATCTATAGGTATAGGGATGAAATTTTATATCTGGACAGCTAATCTTCTAAACTAGAATGGGAGCAAAATCTGCCGGCAAAGAATCCGGCAATGCAGCCTTTGAAAGAAACTAAATTTAGACTTTGTACATACCAGTTGACATTAAATAAACGAAAATAGTTTTGGTCACTCTTATAGTCAATTATTAATTTTATTATCTACTTTTTTGAATATTCAGTTTATGAACTAATTACAGAAATACAAAAAGATTATTTTTTATGCATTTGAACTTTTTAGATTTTTATAAAGTTATCTAGTTTAGACGCAATAGATCATGGACTAAGAATAGTCCAACCTCTAATAACTTAAAAACTGTATACTTAATGTACTTTCGAGTTTCGGTTTTCATAAGTCATCCAGAAATGGCACCATTTACTGAGAGTTTATTATTTTTCGCATTTTTTCAGCCAGAAATAATCATTGAAAAATTACAAACGTATTTTAAAACAGTGAATTCATTATACCAATACCAATAATGAAAATGAATAGATAACTAATTAATACTTACGTAAACATCAAAATGTTCCTCTTCGGGGGTCGTCGCCAATGAGATCTTGCGATTTGTCGCATTGTTAGTTGTCGTCCCACTGTTTGCCATCGCATTATTTGTTTCTGCAACAATATTTTAACCATAAAAAAATTTAAAATTTACTGATAACGTCAACTACACTTGTTTTATATTTCAACGTAAATAAAAAATCGGTACGGATTCGCACCGCACAATTGTCCGACTATACAATACACTACGATTTTGTAGAACTCGTCGATCGTAAAAGTAATTTTGATCGGAAAGTGGAAATGACATTGATACACTTTCCGATCAAAATTAGACCTCTCTTCAACTTTATAAACACTTCCACCCTGTATTCAGGTTATTCGAATCTCTCGCAAATTTCGGAACAAACACCTTGTATAAATCGTATTTTTTGTTTTTGCCTAGAGGATATATTCTGTCGGCTATACATGGAAATTAATATTTTGACAGCCAATAACTCCCTTCTTGGTTACCCACCAATTTTATTTATTTTTACTGGCGGTATTAATTACGTTGCTTGGTTTGCACGCAATTTTATTCACACACATAGCGCGCGCAGTCACAGCAAGTCAAAGAGAGAGGCACGTTGTTAAGTTGACCGTTGTTAGGTGGTGAACATTTATTCTGAAGGAATACAGACTTGACTAAATTGTAAGTACCTAACTATCAGAGTAAAGTCGTACTTCAGAGTTGCCTTTTTGACTGACTTGTTGATTTCTAACTCTATATCTAAATTATCTATTAACCTAACATTTATCTTAGTATTTCCTAATGTATATTCTACTGTTAAAATTTAAAGATAATTAAATAATGTAAATTGTTATTTAATTCTCAACTAACTATTTACTAACTTCCCTTAACTATATAAAAATTGTAGTTTAATATAGAATGAATGTTGTAAAGAAAATATTAGTTTAACAACAATTTACTAAAATGAATGAGTAATGAGTAATAAGTAAATATAAGAGGAATATCTGATAATGATTAGTTTATCTAATTATATGTAATAACTGAAGAAGCGGCGCACTGTACAGGAAAGCAAGATTCGTCAAGGATCCTTCGAAAACCCGACTTCGTGTTTTTGACCGAATCTTTATTCTTTCCTCCTTACAATATAACTTCCCTATGTTCGGAAAGTAGAAATTAAATCCTAAACAGAGTGCAAAGTAAAATGATAATTAATAGTTCTTCATCAAATTAATAAAATATATGCATGAGAATTGTGTGATCCCATGGTGAATCCTTTGTTTTGTTTTGTGTATTGTGTATATTGTGATTTTCATAATTAATTGAAACATGGGCACAGGTAGGGCTCCTAGTCCTGACGGAAAATTGAACGGAAAATTCGACCGAGAAATGTTTTAGGGCCAGGTAAAGTAACGGTAAGTACACATTCAATATTCATATTATCAGTCAGTCGTAATAAGAAGCAGAAATAAACTTGTTCCTAGTTTCTAACTAATAGTTAATTTCAAATGCGTCCGCTTGCAATCACAACATCCAAAATGTTTCATTTAAATTGGTGAAATAGTGCAGTGTAAATCTTCACTTAGCACTCGGGTTCACATATTCTACGAATCTGCAAATTTGATTGTGGTGCCGGTGTACAATTATAACAACGACATATTCATGTCTCATATTATTCATAAACAAGAACGGTAAATTAGAAGCCAGAGAACTGGACCTGGATCATGAACGTGAACATCAAAGACACAATTTTGTGTTTTGATTTTGAAATAATTTATTATACAGTGAGTTGCATTTCAGTTGAAACTTAGACAAAATGTTGATGGAGGCAGCATGTACACGTTCTGTACAGTACCGTAGATATTTGTTTGGATTGTTTTAAACAATCAAATCGCTCCTGCCTCATGGTTGCGAATGTCAATTAAAATGTAATGGTTACGTATTATAATTTCTGATTTCCTCGATAATTACATATTTAAGAACAACCATTAAATTCAAAATTATTCTATTATAGCAGAGAGTTTAATATGGAGTAGAGAGGTCACTAAAAATAACCCATGCATTTTTACATATCTTATGAATTAACAATGGCAGCCATATTAATCACATTCTTGTCAATAGTAATGCAAATATAATTTTATAAAATCAGTAAGAGGGCGCTGGCATCAAAAACATATATGAAACACATGTATTTTGGTGACTAGGTCCTCCCCTTTCTACGGCAGAGGCGTCTCCAGGTTTCCTATCCATGCATTTTTTTCCGAAACTAGGTATTTAGGTGGGAGTTTAGTCAGTGAGAGTCTAACGGGACGGGAGTCAGTAGTTATCTCCCAAATACCGGAAAAAAAAATTGGTGACTATATGGCATTGAGAATATTTCAACATTTGAAGGTAGAGGCCACTCTATTATGCTTTTTCGGACTACTGCACTCAGTGCGCACTAGTCTGCACGGAAAAATTTGAGCGTGTTCGGACTATACTTTACAGTGTCGAGTGTTTGCACGAACAACAGAAATGCACTCAGTGCGCACTTAGTGCATGTTTCTTTGCACTTACTATGGGAGTCAGGGCAGTCCAGTGCAATGTAATATGGCGGGTAAAATGATGCAGTATTAGAGGTTATACTAGTTATTCCTACTATACATTAAACATTAAACTACGCGTTATACGATTATGTTCGGTCTATTTTTAAGAAAGTTGCCCTCATCGAGGTTTTGGGCAGAACTACAAAAGTGGGATGCATGCACCGAGTGGACACAGACTGCAAGAGTCCGAAAACGCTTTTACAAATTAAACTCTCGAACAACCCGCTGCGCTCGACCATTAAATTATTAGTACTTCCATTTAAGTTGAAACGAACTATACCATACCACGTATATTTTTATTTATTTTGTTTATTTCTAAAATACTACAATAAATTTAAGTTTATTGCGGCATATAAAGTTAAAATGCCATAAAAATGCTGTCGTTAATTTATAAATTTTAATTTAATTTGAATTGCTGGTAAGTATATGATATTTAATTTTTAATTAAACTTGATGTCCTGCCTTTTTTTTATTGCCGGATATAATATTTAATTTAATTTAAAGTAATTGATAGATTTTATTTTCTAGATTCAAATAAAATTATGCAATGCCATCATTTCAAATAATCAAATAAAAATATGAGTTTCAAACAAATATGCAAAGTAACATTTTCTGTTCTTGATCTACATTTTCATATCAATATAGAATGCTGAAAGAAAGAACCGTACCACACAACATGCCTGACCAGGTTGCTTACTTCGGCTAGAATTTTGTTCACAGCGGACACATACCAAAACACATGCGGACATCACGCAAAAAAAATTTTTGGGATGTGAGATTCCTGGAGATACGTTGAATAGCCGACTTCAATTTTTTGCATATGAATCCGTATACTTCCCTATATCGGAAAGTAAAGAGAGCAAGAGTAATATAAAACGACATTTTATTATACAGTTTTTTACGACTTTTTTATTGCCTTATGAAACCAAAATTTTTATTTTAAAGGCAAAACCTGCAAAGTGAAGACGTATATACAGGATGTTCAGAATTTGGCAGATATTCGCCAGTAATATTTCAATTTTAGAGATCTACAAAGTTCCCAGAAGGATTTTCTTTCAATGTGTGAAATCATGTATGAGGTATTTCTACAACAACATTTGGAAATCCAAGGAACGTTTATATGGTAAGTTACTTTCGTAAAATCAAAAATATATAATGAAGTTTAAATAAATGTAATGAATTTCCGTTCAATATGGTTCAATAATTGAAATTTGTAGCTTTAGGGCATAAAAAATAATGATTGTGACATGTTGCCATTCATGGAATCGAAAATTATTTTTCAATAGTTCATAAGTTAAAATGCCACCCACATGGAAGTCATAAAATAAAACGAGTAACGACAGCACACTAATTTCTATTTTTGTTTCTATTTCTACTCATATTCTAAAATATAATTACGAAACTGGGCGCGTTCGTTGTGTTTGCTGTTTGGTGTTTGATTAATATTTTCTTCATATTCAAAAAAAAAACACTATAAGTTGCCAACTTTTATTGACTTAAAGGCGCAGAACTCTAACATTTGTAAAATACAGAAGTTTGAAACTGAAACGCATAAAATTTTTCAAGTATATCAAATCTGATTTTTACGAATCGTTATTGCGATTATTGCGTAAACTCAAAAACCGAAACGAAAGAGTTATAAACTTAAATCGCCCGTAGCATTTTCGAAATGTTTTATTCAAACTTTATGTTTCTTCATTTTTCATTCTTACCAGCCAAATAGTCTTACCTTTATTACTTTTTCCTTTAGTATAGGTAACTAATCTACTTACAAAGTTACAATATTACCAGTTAGAGAGGCTTCAAACCAAATGAAATTTAATTTGAACAATTTTTTATTTCTATGATGAGTGAAAAAAGAAGAAAGATGTGAGGTCGTAGTTGGTGATAATGATAAAATTATGAAATGATATTTATTAATTTGAATCGTGATTCTAGCTATAGACTATAAGATACGCAATGTCCATGTTAAAATTCGTACATTGCGAAGACCCAGAGAACTAGTCGGCGCTGATCAATCAGACCTCGACATTCACCACGCAAGTCCCACTATTAAAACTTCAACAAGACGCACTTGTGGGATGAGAGTTGCTGCACGAACGCAACATAGTTAAATAGATGAGATAAAGGCGGCAGCACTAGCACACGGTTAACTGGTACGTACGAATGTTAACACAGCCGTTGCATGTCTAGATATTTTTACAATCAATGCTTGAATGATTTAAACTAACATGAATATTTTACTTTTTTTGCACACCCACTATGTTATGAAGATTTTAGGTAAAAGAATTTGTCCTGACGCAGTTGCATAAGGGATTCTCTAATATAAGTTATAAAACTGTTACGTTATATCCATAACGTAATCGTTTTATAACTCGCACTTGCTGCGCTCGTACTCGCAAAACACTCGCTCATGAGACCCTTCTTAACCGGGAAGAACTATAAAAAAGGTTCGAAGACGTGTTCAATTATTAAATTAGGGATTTAAATACCAGACTTATTTACATTTTAATATTGAAATAAGAAAAAAATTTCCAACCCCATCCGGAGACATAGGAATTAAGGATGTGGTGGTCACAAAGAGTTATCCAGTTAACTACATAAACCAAACCAAACCAAACCAAACCAAACCATAAATTATTAATCTTCGTTAGTTAGTTGTAGGCTTTCAAGGTTTCAAAGATTCAAGCAGTGCCGGATTCAGCCCGCCAAATGGGGGGCCCCTACGTCGGTAATCATATATTTTGTTGTTGTTGCGTTTGGCCCAGGACAGAATTCAAGGCTTATAAATAACTTTTCCACGTTTCTAACTTCTAACTAACCAAATACAATTTGATGGTGAACCCTTGTAGGCCTTGTGCGGGTATAAAAGTTTAAAGATTCAACGATTCGACTTGACAAGCGAAATAAATGCACTTGAAGTGCTTAGAAGTAGATATAGATAGTAGTAGTAGTAGTAGTAGTAGTAGTAGTAGTAGTAGTAGTAATAGTAATAGTAATAGTAGTAGTAGTAGTAGTAGTAGTAGTAGTAGTAGTAGTAGTAGTAGTAGTAGTAGAAGTAGTAGTAGTAGTAGTAGTAGTAGTAGTAGTAGAAGGCATACTAAACCAAATAATGAGCGAATAAGTTAGAAATACGAATTCGGCAATGTGAGGATGTGAAGAAAATGTGCATATATGGCCTTACATTTGACATGCGCAAAAAAATTTCCCTCATTTACTGTATTCCAAATTGATTTACAGATAAAATGCTGCATTCAATACTGTTCATGATGATTAGTTGTCACAGAAATTATTCATAAGCGTAGCAATTGCAAGAGAAAGAAAAAGATTTAATATTTTTGATATGAAACTCCAGCATAGGGTGCCATGATAGATAATATCATAAAAATCGGTAAATGTCAAATGAGAGTGATTGATGCAAATTAAATACAATATTCGTAAAAAGCTCTGATTAAGAAGCTATCACACCTCACACCAACGCGGTTAAGACGGAAGCGCGTGCGGCAACAACGCGGGATCAAAACATGTGACAGTCAGTAATCCAGTAATCAGATCGAGGCGTACTGTGCTAGCGTCAACAATGCAATTGCAGTGTTTTTTATTTCATGACGCTGCATGCATTCTTCCCGGGTTCAAGTCATTCCCGCTCTTGTGCAATGTCGTCGGCTAAAGTCACGTATATGCATGCATCTTGACGAACTGAATCTAAAACAATAAACAAATTTTGGTGCTCTTCAAAATTGACAAAATCATTACCTCACAAAGTTTGACTCTTTCAATGGTTCTCCTTTGGTTTGGTGCAGTTAGGTTAAAGCTATTCTTAGGTTTACTGCACCCACTTCCGTTTGGGTGGCAAGCCACCCAAACCGTTTGGTTTGGGTGGCTTGCCACCCAAACCGAACGGTAAGAGGGTCAGTCCTTATTGGGATTAGCAAGAGGTTGGTGTAAAAAACACAAAACGTAGTTGGTATTTAAGTTCGCAGACACATTTTGAAGAGTACCAAAATTTGATTATTGTTTCAGATTCAGTTCGTCAAGATCTATCTATTGATGCATGACATTTTAAGTTTGGCCATAAACCCATATACCTACCTACTTGACTTATTCCATGACGTCTTTCACCGAAAAATTTATCGAATGTGTTAAAAAATTTAGGAAATGCCTGCTTCGTTCCTCATCTTTTGCTACTGGAACTAACAAAAAGGCTTCTGCTTCGAATAGTTCATAAACCAACCACTCCTATACGATTGTTTTGGTGTGAAAACGTCATTTTTGTTTAATTTTCGGGTACATGACGCGTCGTTTACATTCCCACCGTACCACACCTCGTTGGTGTAGAAGAGGTTTTCCCACCTGAACTTACTTCCTGTACTTACAGAAATTGTGTTCAGGTAAGCAACTATTTCTCTCATTCTGAACACACTCCTGAATTTGGCTCAAAATGGGACCTAGGCTAGTGGCACTGGCGTAAGTACATTTCGTGGGGCCCCAGGAAAATATAATCAATACAATAAATGAATGAAAACTTAAATTAAATGCACAAATAGGCCTCTATTAGCTGTTAAGTAAAGAATTAAACCTAAGTCTGTTGTAAACATTATTCTCAACATCAGGTAGCAAGTAGATATTTTGATAGGTAATTTGATATATTCTGTCTTCTGTCATTTTATTTATCCATTAGTATCAACAAGTTATTTAAGTGAAGTTTAAAAAAAAATCACGTTTTGTTCGAAAAACTTTCTAAGTATTTGAAGGCTATATGATTGATTATCTTTTTATCATTCTTCCCAGGTTTCTTTAATTTTTGCTTTGCCCATTCTCTTATCGTTAATTTAGGTCTATAACTGAAAACGACACTTCATTTGCATGTACATACTCCTATTACACAGCCTCAGCTCTCAGGAGTAATTGGAGTTCGATCTTCAACTTTTATTTCCAATTTTGGTTTGGTTTGGATATAGAAAAGCATAAGCTCATTCGCAGCCAACGCTCAGATACTTAGCCAAATCTACAGTGTGTTTTAACGATCTCCCACAGGGATTTACATATAGTAAAAACTTTAGGTTCTTCTATTCCAAATTTTGTTACGCAAAAATCATTGAACACAAAAAAAATGACACAGTTGTCTATAAAAATTCAAATTTTTCAATTTTTAATTTTTTAAAGAATTCTGCGAAAAACTCACAGATGCAGTTAAAAATCGTACAAATTAAAACTGTGATTTTTTGCGTTGCAAAATTTGCAACAGATGACGACCCATTAACAAGACCTAAAGTTTTTACTATATGTAAATCCCTAAGAGAGATCGTGAATATAACATACTGAATAATTCATATATTACATTCACAATGGTGCGCGGTCTTATTTTCCGAGAATTTTCAAAATAACCTCGCAAATACCTATATAAATGCCGTTCACGGATATATTTTTGTTGAATACTAATGCTCATCACAAATCGCATCGCTTTGATTAATTATGATTACCTACATCAAAGAATAGACAGAAGAAGTGGAACAGGAATTAGTTGTTTTGTGTGTAATACACGTAAGTACACATAACAGCTGCTTTCGATTTACCACACAAATACTACTCGGAGCTGTGGTTCCTAAACTGTGCATCATAGCTAGGTGCCTCGACAAATTCTATTATTTCAATTTACCACACAAATACTACTCGGAGCTGTGGTTCCCAAACTGTGCATCATAGCTAGGCGCCTCGACAAATTCTATTATTTCAACTTTTGGCAAGCGCAACGAAGTCAGGCAGAGTATCAAGACCTGATTTTAATTTTGGAACTGAAAAGTTTGGGAACCACTGTAATCGAGAATTATATGCAGTAAACGAACCTTCAACGCTTCAACGAAGAAATATAGGGATAGGAAACGACGAAAGGAAGGAAATGAAGGCACGTTGTGTCGGCGCTTCAATTAGTTAGATAATTAATTCATTAAGTCATCATCATCATCTATGTTGTACAATATATAGTTCAGCGAAACTCCTAAAGTAACGATGACAGTATGGTTTTAATTGTATCATTTTAATTTTCATAATGGGTAGCACTTATTTTTTAAACTTCCTCATTTTCATTAAAAAGTTAAAAATTTTATTTGTAAATATATAGCAAACAATAAATTTGTAAGTTTAATTTAATTCAATGTTATAGACAGGGCCGTCGGCAGACTTATTCAAGCCCTGAAGCGAAAAACTTGATCGCGCCCAGAAGCAAAACAATCAAATAGAAAATTATTTTTGATATAACACAGCATATTATATTTTGTAACGGCTTAGTAGCTCAACCGGTTAACACCTTGGTTGTTGATCGGGGGGTAGTGGGTTCAAATCCCAGAGCCGTAGCCGGAGACTGTGTTCAATAGATGTGTATACTGTCAATATAAATGTCATAGAAAATATATATTATTATACAAATAAAATATAATATAATATAATCTATTTTTAATCGTCCGACTGACAAGTGAAAATCGCTACGGGTTTCACCGCACAACTTTCCGACCGTGTACAAAATTTCGCATTAAATTTTAATGTAAATTCATAATATTTAGCCATATGCGGCAAATATTTATCCAATTTTTTGGAATCCTGCCCGCTGAATTCGTGGAAGAATTTGGCATGATTTATTAATTAAATTAAAAAGAAAAAGAAAACGAAAATTCTTAATAAATAATTGAAAAAAATATTCAGGAATTTTATGCATTTTCATAACATTAACAGTTTAGCGAAGCTTCAACTTCGCTAATATATTTCCCTTGTTGTTTGTTTATTACTCTTTTTAGGCTTCATGAATACCTGAAAGCAGAGCACTGAAACAAAGAAAAAGTATGAAGACTAAGAAAATAATGAATGGAAGATGAGTCTTCGTTTCTGATTAAAAATTCTTTCGCTATAAAGTCTCGCAATTTTCTCAGGAAGAAACTGGAACTTTTAGACCTCTTTTTACTCAGAACTCCGCAAAACACGCGGAATGACTCGCTAATGTTTTATGAATTATTTCTTTTTGTTTTGATTATATTTTTCCTTTTTTTTGCCTCATTAAGCCTTACGGTTTCCAATTTATATTTATTTTTGTCGTGATTTCCTTTGTCATCCATCGATCCATCAGTTTTCATTTTTAAAATTTTATGATTTTTATTTGCAATTTATAAATAATATCAACACGTGTTGCACGATTTTCGACGTTTCGTTTAGTTTAAGTTTAGACCTTGGGCAGTTTGGAAGTTCTCGATTTGAAAGACGCTTTCCAACATTTGGAAAATGTTACGAAAAGAAAACGGGTGAATGTTGATTTGTGCAAATATGTACATTACATACACGTATTCGAGGACCCGGAAATTCACTTTCACGCACTGTACCTACGAATATACGAGTCGCGAAAGCATCACTTTGAAATTCACTCCGGTTGAGTGCACATCACAAAAAGAGAGCTTTACTACCACTACCAAACATTACATATGTCCAGTCCACAGGTTTCAGCGGCGTAAATAACACAAACGAATGAATCCAAACAAACAGCATGCAATCTACACTACAAGGGGACTCATAACTATACCGTGCGTTTATTTTACCGTCGAACATAGCATGTGGCAGTGGGTTTTTTTTTGTTTTACTAAAAACACACCGACGGTAGGGGAGAGGGTCCGTTCATCAGTTTAAGAGCAATTTTGATGATTACTGTAAACCTTGTTGACCGTGAGATTCGAGTTGTGCAAGTTATTTGAAAGACCTAACTCTTGAGAAAGAGGTTAACGATTGATGAACAATTCAAATATGACGAGGAACAAAATTGACAACTGACAGACTTGTTTACTTTAGTTGCGAACATTGCGTACGCTACATGCCAGGTTCGATGATAAAATAAACGCTGTGTATAAACTGCGTTCCACTTGACGACTGGGCGTGGTTAGTCGTTCCACATAACGTTCGCTACGGTTGTGTCGAAAACGTCATCGATGACGTTTTTATTGGACGTTCACAGTTCATTTATGATACATATTTTGACAGGGTCTTCGTCACCTTACTCACATGGCTCCTACAAAATACGTATACTATTCTATAATACACAGAATAATTCTAATCTACTCCGAGTTGTTCCAAACCCCTCCAAGTAATATTACTGCTATATGTATAGGAATGGCGAAAACAGCAATTATCGTGTGTTTAATTATGTAGTATTTGACCATATGAAAATTTAATTTCAATTTTTTGGAACGCTTTGATCCTGGGGGTATAATTTTTATAAATACCAAAAAAGAGTATTCGTATATGCTGATCAAAGTTTAAAAGCTTTGTGTTCGTTTTTCCTTGTGCGGACTTACGCTGTGTTTCATCACTTTATATTTTCACTTTCATGGCATATACCGAAGGTATGTAGCTAGGTATAGGAAAGATTTGTAATCATGAAAAAACCAAAATCTTATTTTTCCCTGATTCGTGGAGATCCGTTGACCTCAAGTTCGAAATCGACTTTTTGTTCTGTGAACAAAATTCCGGGCAAATCAAGCAACGTCTAGCGATCAAATTTGGTTTGGTTTGGTTTGGTATCTGGGCAGTTCCAGAGTTCCAGTTGTCCTTCTAACTTGAGCTTGGAGTAAAAAAAACCGAATTACGAATTGGAAAGTTGGGCGATGCGAATTTAACGCACCGATCTTAATAAGTTGCTTTTCTCCAGTTTGCGATGCGTTTTCATGTATTTATGCTAAAACTTTAATCCACATTACTCTCTTCTACTCTTAGTCTTACTACGTACAACCAGCACTTTGCCTCTATCATCAGGAGTGAACAAGTAATAAAAAACATTAAATAGCTTTCAAAATTCTACCAAACCAAACTATATTCTTTCTCATAGCTTCCGACAGTTGAGGAAAATAGAAATATATAAAATAAATTGTATTGGAAAATATATACTATGCGATTATTTTACCGTCGAACATAGCATGTGCTATGTTCCTATGTTCGACGGTAAAATAATCGCACTGTATATGGAAACGAAAAGAAAGGAAAATGAGAAGAAGTCAGACAAATTTAGGAAACTAAAAGAAGTAAAATCAATTTACTCTCAGTCTATTTATAGTTCTTTTTTTTAAGTGTTTAGTCCTTCTGTTTTGTTATTGTTGCTTTTGTAACATATTCTTTTGCTTTTTCTTATCTTGACTTGTCTTGTCCTGTCAGTATTTTCGAATATTGTCTGCCATATGTGATAAGCGTTTTTGGTTTGCTGTTCTGTGCCAAGTCAAAAGATAAGAAAGTACTGTAAATATAACGGGTGTTCCAGAATCTGAATAAGACAGTTTTATTGGGATCTTGAAATTTACATTAAGTCGACGTCGACAGATCTTTGAATGCCCTGGTATAATAACAGCAATTTCAAAATTACAAATTAAGTTAAGTTCAAGAAAATGAAATGAGATCAGAGAAAACCCGGACACCCAAACTTTATTATCGCTTATATGTATACGACTTGACCCAGCATATTTGCCACAAATTGTGTTTCGATATCCGCTTGGGTTTCGTTCGCTTCATCCATTAAGGAATTAGTGAATTACGTATCACCTCTTCATCCTTTCCATTCGCATTCGCGCACTGAACTCCGTCTCCGGTTTTCTTATTGCTTCACGTTTGCCCTTGTCTTGTCTTCTTATTGATATTCTTATAAATTCAGCTGCTATTAACCTATTATTATATTATTATCGTAACGATTTTACTAACCTCAAAAAGAAAAAGTGTTTTAATTGCGCAAATAATTTCGACATAATTCCGGATAACAAAAGATTGGTCCTTCGAACGGCATTGCAAAACATTTCGGTGTTATTTAATCAAAAAATACAACACTTGCGCATATTTGAATTTTATGCATATATTTTTACCGAAATTAAATAATGAAATATAGCTACTCGGGACAGTTTGGAAGTAACTCTGAGTTACTCTATACTTAATTAATTTACATCGAAAACTATCGGTTCTATGCCTAGATTACGAGAGACTTGAGATAATCTCGAAATAATTAAATTTCTTATAAAGTATGCATAGATACAATACTTTCCTTATTCTTATGTAACTCCGATATATACGGTGTGAAAGTGAAAATGATATTTTGAGTTTATGTTGTTAGTGCTTTTTAAATCACAATTTGCAATTTTGTTGAAATATAATTCCCTCAATAAACTTATTAAGAATAAGAACCAGATACGAACCACATCCGTTGGTCTGCATTTTTGCACGCGAAGTTTTTCGTTTTCGTCGCATGAACGTGCGTGCGTCCTTTCCTTTTCGAATGAAGGGCCAGAACTCAGAAGCTGTTATTTATTATTTTCTATTCTTCCATCTACTTCTTCTTTTCTTCTGGTAACAATTAACAAATTTCAGCCCAAACAACCAATGTTAGTAAAGTCATAGAACATAGAACGAGAAAGAAGGAGATAGACTGAAGTGTTACGTTATGGATATATTAACGTAGATTCCTATCCAAATATTCCTTATAAAAGTTTCCGCATGAAACTTAAAATCTCTCAGCTCCATTCGTACTTTTAAGCTTTTGTTCAATGGCAACTATAGAGGTGGTACGCAGAGTATATAGCTACATTGTGAGCCATTGAAATTGGCCAAAATAAAAGCGTAAGAAGTAAAGAAGTGGATCAAGTAGTAAAAGCCCTGAAATAAAATAAAATTGCCTTTTATAACAACACGAGGAAAAAGTATGCACTAAAAATGCACTCAATGTCTACACGTCATCGAAGTACGGATACAAAAGTTTTGTTCCAACACGCAGTTCGATATTGATACTATTGATGGATGAACCTGCTCTAGTATGTAAGGCAGGCTTAACTTAAATAAGTATATCTATTGATTTATAACTGCAATTGTTCGTAATTTTGATCATAACAATTCTCTTCCACTGATTAATTCTAGTTACATACGTAAAATGTCACCAACATAAAGTAACTAAGTAAAGGTATGCAACAAAAACATGATGGCGCGCAAATAGTATAAAAAAAACTCCAAAGTAGGCAAGTAAAGTGCGTTCTGGCTCAAAATCCCATGTAATTTTAAAGCGTGGTAAAATCTGGCCCAAAGTGGTAGGAGTAAAAGTGGGGATAAAATTCAGTTGAAGTGGCGGGAAATTCAAATTTAAAGAGGATAACTAAAGAGGATAACTAACTCGAGCGCGCGCGT
>JARJEB010017592.1:0-10877 GCA_030264535.1 Liometoxenus newtonarum | reverse complement strand
GGGGGGGCGGGGGGGCGGACGGGGGGGTGGGCGCCCCCCCCCCCCCCCCCCCCCCCCGCGGCGATAAGTATATTTTGCGTTTTCTATTTATTTTTTGATATCGGTGGAGTGATTCTTTTGATATTCTCCTTGTTCTTGTCCCCCCTACATGGAATCCTGCCTACGCCCTGCCTGCACGTGTGTAAGCTAGTTTCTACGCATTCCTCATCACCCGCAGATATTATATCGTATGTTAATATTATGTCAATCATAAACCGTCCTTAATAATCGTTTTGACTTAATTGGTTGCCGAAGTATACCTACCTATGCAGACTTGCATTGAACTACCATCGCAAGAAACAAGAATGCAATGAGAATGTTTTGATATTTTCGAAACGGTCCATTAACTTTTGCAACTTTTACAACATGTGGTGTTTTATTTATAAATTCCAATTCGTATAATATATTGAAAGTATGACATTTTTTGTTTATGCATTTGATATTGTTAACATTTACAACAATTAATATTATTTGAGGAATTATAGTCCGACGTGAATCTGGACACGGAACAGTTTGTAAATACCTATATGTTGGTCCCAAACAAATCGCAGCTTTGCGGCGTCAAGTCGTTGGCTATTCTTTAATATCATAAAGTTGGCTTTGTGTCATTCTCATTTTTAACTAGAAACTTGAAAATATTGGATTTCTTATAAAATTACATTATTTTTGATTTCAAATTAAAAAGAGAATCAACCTTTTTACATTTTTAAGTTGATATCCGAAATCGGGTAACTAACCTAACCAAACTTAAACTTAACCTAGCCGAACAGCATAAAGTTAAATAGCTGACTGAATAAGTTGAAAGTACAATTACAAATCCATCTATTTATACAACTAGAAAGGAAAGAACGCATCAGTGATATTTTTATCTAATGGTGCTCCTGATTTATAGTCATATTCCTGCATGTCAATATCAATGATAACAGTAGCAGTTACCGATATACCAACTGGTTTTAATGGCACTTCCATATGGTGCACATCAGGTTTTTGAATGTCATTCTAATTCTTGAATAATTATACAAAAGTAGGTAATAAATTCGTAATTTATAATTCATCGGAATTTATCCGTTTTGAACCTGTTAATCACATGATGGCATTATGTGAGCCTGTGGAAAACTTAATCTAGATAAAGACAGACTTCAATTTATATTGTTGTCCATTATTAAGTGGACGATTTACGGCATTAAGTTTATACGCGGTTCCGTTCGCGTCTTCTTCTTCCGCTTTTGATTCTTTTGAGATTGCTGCGTACAAAAAATAATATAAAGCCTCACATAAGAGAAAAGAATTTAATCGTACCGAGTGGGGCAAAAACGTATGCAGAGAAAGAAGTAGGTTGCTGGTAAAGTTACTTACCAACGATACCATCGAAAACTTATAATTCCTACCACTTCTCTCTCAATCTCACTGTTGCGTTTCTTAACCACTCAACTTCTTCCTTCAATGTTATTGAAGTAAGTGGTCGTTAGTGTTTACGTTTTATGTTCCTTGTTCAGATGCAAAGCGTGCGTTCGGCGATATTGTTGGCTGCTTGAGTGTAAAAAGTGTAAAAAATGAACAATTAATAAAAAATTTCAAGTTTTTCCTAGTGATTCGTGACAGTGCGAAATATGGCTGATCTATTACTGAAACGAGGACCACGCATTCACCATTGGCAAAGCACAGAAATGTTATACGTGAAACCGTGGAACTTTTCTCGACGACATCAAACCACCACACAATCGTTTAATTTTCGTCCAACCGAACCATCATTCCCAATGCCTTATGCAGCATATCCAAGTTCAAACTACAGTCCGGGAAACATTTATCGCAATACGAAACCTATCATCAAGGATCATTACTTTTTAGCGCCATATTATCGTAACGCCATGCCGCCACCCCCAAATCCAAATCGACTTTTGTTATCCGAACATCAAAAAGCGCGACCCAAACAACCTTATGATTATTGCTACTGCAATAATCGTTCTCGGTCAATGGAAGATGTACGAACTGAAGTGATTGAATTATCGGATTGGAGTGATTTCAAGTCGGGCGCACCTTTAAGTGGTCTTAAACCCAAAGTGACTTACAATGAAAAACCGCGTGAAAAATTACGATATCGAAGGAGTATGGAAAATTTATTAGATGATAATAACAATTATGTACAAAATCGAATCTACCACGAGCCAATATTACCGAAACACACACCCCCGCTAAAGAAATACGGAAACGGAAATTATAGGTTTTACGGATGTCCTGATGGAAAGCCTGGAAATTCGCGAAACTTTATCACTCAGAAGAATGGACACAATAAACCTCTTAAAAATAATTATCATAAGGTATTTAAATATTATAAATGTTGTGGTCAATTATAGAGATACGTTTTATGGTTGAAACAAAAATACGCTTTACAGATGTTTTTTTTTTGTTAATGACTTTTCTTTTTCTTCGTCATTTCGTGGAATAATCTTTAATGCTTTGGAGAATTGTTTCTGTATACTATAAACTTACAAGTAGGTATTAATTTGCTGTTCTAATTGAATTTGATTATTCATTAACAGCAAGCGCGTGAGAAAGTTTTGAAAAGGAAACTGTCACTCACTTATGTTAATAACTTCATGCCAGGCCAGGCTCGCACTTCTTCGTGCTTAATGTTGATTGACATATATGTTAAACTGAAATGAATATAACATTAATCAGAGTTTTAAGGCTTTTGTTAATGAAATAAGTTTGAAGATTGATATGCTTAAATTAATAAGTAAAAAAACTACCTACTTAAGCCGTTTCTGTAACAAATTGATGCGATGAACATGAAATATCGACGAACGGAAGAAACGGAAATCTAGTTCTTTAGAATACTTATCAAAAGTATCTATACTTACCTATAAAAAAGAAATTTTCACAATTAGCAACTACCTACAATGTAAATGTAAATTATGAATAATAATATAGTACAATTAATGAATCAAGAATAAAAGTTCTCCATTTCAATAATATTTGTTCATAACTAACAATTCTAGTACATCACCTCTAGCAGTGGCGTAGCTAGGTTAAATTTGACAATGACACAAATTCTGTGTCTGTGTTAGCAAAGTGGGCATGGGAAATTCCTGCAAAGCATTTGGAAAATATTACCAAACAAATCATCATTTAATTTTTTCAAAATTTTCACATTATCTAATCGTTAGTGCGCCTCACAAATTACCCTATGATAGCTACGACCTGTTACATCGTATTGTTATTGAACTAAGTTTTTAACCGTCCGAAAAAGTGTTTGTACACAAATTATAGGATCGATTCAATTTTAATTGGGAAACAGAATTCATTCATATTCATTCTCCGATTCTCGATTCCCATAGTTTCTTCCTAGTGAGTCAATGACGAAGCCTTCTTTGCAGTTTTAATGTTTTAAATTTTGTATGACTTGAAGGATCGTTCTGCTGATGGTTTCTCATTTCGTTCTCATTGAACTCTATTTGTTTATTATTTCTATTGCCTATTCTAAGCAATTCTATTTGTTTTTTTTTCGCTGCCGAACATAAAAATACCTAAACATTGAAGCTGAGCTGCTGAGCATACAGGGTGTTTCATTCAAATCGCTTTGATATTCCTTCATTTTGAACAATTCCTGCTCTAGGCTCGTCTCTCAGTCTCGTTAGAATAATTTTAATAAAAGCATAACACACATACACAAAGGGAAATTGAGAACAGTTTTATAAATAAAAAAATGTTATTTTTATTTTAGATAGCGTAGCTAAAATTCAAATTAAGATTTTAGGCAAGGTAAGCCGTGCAGGATCAGAATTGATACTTTCCAAATTGGAATCTAATGTGCAGTGCAGACAATTTTCTGATCTGTATCACAAAATGTATTATTATAATTAACGAACAATCCTGTAATACTTACTATTATTATTACTAACATAATTACAAGAAATCGCACTTACAATAACTGGGTACAGCTTATTTGGCTAGTAGGTATTATTAAAATTACAATCTCTCCAATTGAATATTATTATAGATGAATTATAATGAGACTTCGAATGATATCTAATATTATGTTTACAATTTTAACTGTTCCTAAAGTTTATCTGAATCTGTGTTATTATTGCAATTAGTTTCTTGGCTTAATTCCATTATTTGCATATATTTGCATTAATTACTTTTACTGTACAGTGCGTTTTTTAAGATAGGGATTGAAATTTTGAATTTTTATGGTAGGCAGACAACCTAACAACTGTCTGGGAAGGTGTGAGCCAAGTCTGAGCTTACAGCATTAATATCCAATTGTCATTTTGGTTGTCTACCACAAAAGCGCAAAAGATTCAGATTTTCGGTTTTCTATACAGGGTGTGTATAAATTCGTAAAAAGCTTCTGATAGTGTCCTTCTTTGGACAATTCTGAAGCGAAAATCTTTATACGAAAATGTTGGTTTGGCCTTCATGAGCCTTCAGGAGCCATTAAAAGAAACTATACTCGTACGTATTGCAACGCTCTCTACATAATAAACTTCGTAACTAAGGATGGTCAATCGAAACAGTAAATGTCAAAAACTTAAATCGCGAATAAACGAAAAGCCGATTACGTAGATGCCAAATCGTTTTCTCTTAAGAAATTGGGTTTCATAAATGTTAAAAACTGGGTTTTCTTAAAATAAACCTTACTTGGACGCATTCGAAACTTGATAAATGTCTCGGGTTTTTTTTCTTCGCCGAAATTCGCAACTTCAATGGCCTCGTGAGTCTAAACGAAGGCCAATCCAAGATTTATTTATTAAGGGTTTTGCTTCAGAATTGTCTAAGGAAGAGCACTACCAGAAGCTTTTTCACGAATTTATACACACCCTGTATATGGTTTTTTCAACAAATAGGTCTTATGTTACCTAGTTTTACGAACTATCAGAAAAAGTTGAGGATGTGTTTCAAATTAAGAGCATATATATTTTCTGTTTTAAAATGTAAATTGCCCTGTATAGTTCTTTCCGCAATTTTCGTAATTTTTATTAGTTTTGTAACTTTAAAAACAAACATAATAAAAAAGAAAATAAATTAATTATAAAATATGGTCAGATAATGAATTATCATTAAATATTGTTAGAATTTGTAGTTAATAAATATAATTCACAATTTACAGAATTATTCCAAGATTTGTAATTATTTTCTAGTAGATATAAATAAATAATTTCTTGTTCTTCATTTTATTATTTAAATTGGCAATCAAGGACGGACTGGTCATAAGAGCATTCGGGAATTTTCCGAGAGGTCGCAAGGTCGGAGGCCGTTAGGCCGGAAGGCATAAAAGATGTTGACATTTTGTAGTTACTTGATCTCCTCGATTTTTTTTTGGTCACTTGATCTGCCATGCCCTCGGCACGGAAGATCGATCTTTCTTTCGATCTTTTGAGATTTGATTGTAAAAAAGTTGGGTACCTTACTAATATGCGATCGTGAGGCTGCTTACACCAATTTTCCCGGGTCGATTGCAAGACCCAGTCCGTCCCTGTTGGCAATTTATGAATCTACAAATTATTGCGTTCAAGATTTTCATATTTTTTTCTCTTGTCATTATTCTTTTTCTGTAATTATTATTGCTTGTCTACATTATGTTAAGTATACATATTAAGTAAGCATAAGCCACTTTGAAGGAAATTAAAGTTATTATGTTATTATATGATTAAAGTGAATTTATCATGAGGCTAGCAGATGCACAGTTACCGTTCTTGGTACATACTTGGCTTACTAGCACTTATAATGCAAAAATTGCATTTGCGTTAATTTAATTCACGATAACAATCTTACAATTCACTGGAAAGAATTTGTCGTATCTTAACTTTTCACTAGTGACACATGGAGAACATTCATTGTGTCTTGAAGATTAAACAGCGTGAGCGACTGATATCCAGTTAGCTGTCAGTTATTTATAAATAAGCCATCTTTGTACTTTTTTATCACTCCATGTTAATAACTTGAAGTTGAGGTGGTATATATACAGTGCGTTTATTTTACCGTCGAACGTAGCATGTGTATGTTCGCAGCTAATATAAACAAATCAAACTCATGGCAGTGGGGATTTCTATTCCTAAAGACACACCGTCGGACGGGGAGAGAGTGGGATGTATGACGGACGACGACACACTACCACGACAAGTCAGTCAGTTGTGTGAGTTATTTGAAAGACGTAACCCTTGAAAAAAAGTTTGATCAATGCAAATATGACAAGAAACAAAATTGACAACTGACAGCAACGACATGATCATAAAAATTAATTACTTTGATCGTGCATCGCCAGTGCCATGAATATGACTCGTTTATTTTAACATTGCGTACGCTACCGATGGTAAAATAAACGCTCGGTATATGTCCGATGAGAGTGTCGTATAGTTTTGCTTAATTATTCGGATTGTGGTTCATTTCTTCTTTTAATAAAACAAAAACCAGGTCTTATAGTAATGGAAATTGACCTACTCAGTGAAGATGACAACAACGCCAGTAGGTGCACTTTTTCTGCATTTGCAAACTTTTAAACAAAATTATCTACCAATATAATATAAATGCACCTAAATGTTATTAATTAACTTTAGAAATCTGCTCATCACTGTCAAAATCAAACCCGCAAAATCAAATAATTTTTTAAATTTCGTGGCGTGTGTAACAGCAACTTTTAAATTATTTTTAATAGAATTCCCAACTTTCTTCATTTCGTATACAGAGCGTTTATTTTACCATCGAACATAGCATATGGAGTACGCAATGTTTGCAACTAAAATAAACGAGTCAAATGTCGTTATTGTCAGTTGGCAATTTTGTTACTTGTTTCCACGGTTTACACAATAATCACCAAAATAGCTCTCACACTGATGCACTGACTTGTCATCGTGGTGTGTCGTCGTCCGTCCCGCATCCCCACTTTCTCACCATGCTGCCATGCGTTTAACTCGTTTATTTTATCTGCTATGTTCGACCGTAAAATAAACGCACGGTATACATTTCGTATATTATTTCAATAGAACAATTTTACTATGAAACTTTTGATTAGATTGTTTTTCTGCTCTTTTCTTCAAACGATTCGTGATAACCTGGTCAACAGTGCGGAAGTGAAAAGGCTTTTTCCCTGCAAGTGGTTTATTCACTGGTGTACCCATAGAGCTATAATATTCCGAGAGGGAAGTGTGATGCCACTGATCCGCCATATTGATTTGCACCATATAAAGCTAAACCCCTAAAATGTAGACTGTCCAAAGAACAAGCATAGACTAGTGAGCCTATTTCGAATTTCGTGCCTTTTAGTTGCCTCTATGGTCGTAGCCTTTTTATCGAAAAATTGTTGAAAAACAATTATCATAATTGAATCAACAAACTGAAAGTATGGGTATTGCTAAATTTTTTTATTTTTTTTTTTGAAACTACGAATTATTCATCCCTATATTTATTAAATTTTTTTAAACGTGGTTTTTGAGAAGAAAACAATTTTTAAAGTTTGAAATTTGACGTCTTGGTGAATTATCTGGTGAAATTAAGTTGACTCATAGCGTTGGAATTTCCTCTAGATATCTTAAACTTGGGTTGGTAGACCTTTTAAAATGGCATCGCTTTTACGCAACCTTGTTGACTTTATGACTCTCTAGCCTGACCGAAGACAGTCTTTGGGCCTGACCATAGACTGACGCTTAGTTCATTCGGCATTAAATCGGTATAGGTCGGCAAAGCGATGAATCATCTTTATTTTTCGCGGCATAGTACAGTTTAAATCTAGGGTACATTTTAAAGAACTATTTATAACAACAAATAAATTTTTGAAAAAATTATTGTTAGTACCATGTCGTATAATTAGTTCTATACTAACGATTTTTGGTACTTTTTTCCAATTTTAAAATTCATGCACAGACTCCATTATAACAAATTTAATTGCTATTAACGAACTAAATATTATTGTTTCAATAAACAAAAGAACGTAAATAAATAGCACGTATTCTTAACTTTCACCGTTATGTTAAGAAAAAAAAACATATTTTATAAGCAGCAACCAAATATAATTACGAATGCAACAAAGTGCAACAAAATGCATTATTACGTTATCTGTAGGTATAATTTCTATCCACATAACTTGCGATTATTATAAAAGTATTAAGCAAAACGTTCAAACACATGAAGTTTAGTCTTTTAGTAGTGTTGCTTTATTATTACCTATAGTTCGAAAGTTGGTTAGTAAAGAGCCTGACCATACTACATATACAGAGTGATCAAAAATGAATGGCATTCAGCTATAATATAATTCATGAACAGTCAGTCTATTTTTGCGTATTTGTCAAGCACAGCCAGCTGGATGTCACGTCAATATTTTTAATCACTCTGTATAAACTAATATAAATTCCATTTAGTTGTAATAAAAGCACTTGCAATTTCTTTCCACAACATAATAAAAAAGGCAAAAAAAAAAATATGAAAATGCAAATACATATCTTCTTCACTGATCTGTTTTGATTATGTAGTTTAATGTTCTGACTTGATTACATACTATTTAGTTATATAGTCATTATTAGCATTTTTCAGTGAATAATTGTACCTATAACTCACTACCGTGAGTTATGGATTTTCATAAATCACTGCGAATTTAATAACATTGATCGCGTATATTCGTAGATCATTTAAAGTTCAACAAATATTTAACGAATTTCAAGTGACCGATCCAACTTATCTATATATGATCTAAAATCTCAAAGAACCCGAGCTATATGATTCCGAAGAATTCCGACAATGGCTCTATGTGTATCGCCCGCCATATTGTTATAGCTGATCAGCTGGTGCTTCGTTGCTTCATCAAGAATATCACAATTTTTTTGTTTAATAGGTATCGAAGGTGTAGAAAAAGTATAATATTATATTCGCGATTATGGCCATTATTCACTCTGATTTGCGACACCCGCCTGCGGCTCGTGGGCGTGATTAAATTATTTTATATTATTAAATTTTACAATGTTATTACTAGTTTTTAACACTCATAGTTACTGCGCAGGACGGTCGACTTTTCACCCAGTCGTGACTGGGATGAAATTTTGTCGTCCGGACGTTAAATCTGAACGCCTGGGGGGTTTCACCGAGCGTGTTTGTCCTCGATATCGGAACAACCTGTACACGCTCGGGTGCTCTCCGGCTATAAATCGGAACGGCCCCCAGTTGGCAACACTGAATTTCTAAGACTTTACCGCGTCAATCGTTACCTTTTTGTGTTGGTTGCGAACAAAACGCGAGCGGAACGTTTATTGGATTGTTGGGATTGGTTGTTGCTTGCTGGTACTTGGTAGTTGATTCATCCTCAACACGTGTTCAGAATTTCACCAAGATTACGGTCGAATTTATCTATCTATCAACATAATTGCAAAATGGCAGACGATCTGGAGAAGAAAATCATTACCCAGCTCGAATATTATTTTGGGGACATAAATCTTCCACGAGACAAGTTTCTCAAGGAAGCTATTGGCAAAAACGAAGGCGGCTGGGTACCTGTAGACGTTCTCTTAACGTTTAAGCGTTTGGCCGATTTGTCGAAGGATAAAAAGACAATTGTGGACGCTATTGAGAAGTCTGAAGCAAAATTGATTGAAGTTAGCGATGACAAGGAGCAATTGCGTCGTTCCAGTGAAAAACCTTTGCCTGAACTCACCGAAGAGGAACGCAAATTGGCCCTTCAGCCACGTACAGGTAAGCAAAAATAACACACTTAAAAGTGAGTGCGAAACATATTTCATAGTTTTCTTTAATTATTGAATGTGTACTAATATTTTCTAATGATTTAGCATATGCAAAAGGTTTCCCCCACGATGAAATCCTCGATAACATCATGGAATTCATGAAGACACATGGTACAATTGATTCATTACAAATGCGCAACTTTAAGGACAAGGCAGTGAACAGCATGAAGTTCAAAGGATCAGTAAACATCATCTTTAAGGATGAAGAAGAATGCAAAAAGTTTATATCTGCGGAAAGCATTAAATACAAAGACACAGAACTAACACGAATGTCCCAAGAAAATTGGCTCGCCGAAAAAAGGGCTGAGTATGAATCACGCAAACACAAGAAATCTTCAAAAGGAGGTAAGGAGGAAGTTAAAGAAACAAAATTCGAACATCCAAAGAAAACCATAATTAAACTGACGGGCACGACAGTTGCCGAAAAGTTAAACTGGAGTGACATCAAAGCGAAGGTAAAGGAAGTTTCGGAAATGGAAATTGCGCATGTTGATTTCAAACCGGGTCAGACCGAAGGATATATGCGATTTACCAAGGAAAATGAGGCCGAGGAGTTTATTAAGAAGTTGACGGAAGGGAAGTTCGTTGTTGAGGAGTTTGAATTCCAAGCTAGTACTGTTGATGATGCAGAGGAAGATGAATATTATAAAAATTGGAAACTGGAACTACAGAATCGTAAAAACAAGCCTAGGAATGCAAAGCCGTTTGGTAAGAAACGTAAGGGGAACTTTAGCAAGGAAAGTCCCAAGTCTAAGAAGCAACAACAAGGTTAGTCGTTAGTCAAGAGAACACGAAGCCATGTTTGAATTATTTTACTGTTTCGATTTAGATTGACAAGGATGATAAGTATGCGTTTATAATACTACAAACTAAACTTTGTTATGTTAAGAAGATATTTGAAAAATTTCATCAATTTTTGCAAGTTTGAACTGAATAAATGGTAATAGCGTTTCGTTTAATTTTATATTTTTGTTAATGGATAACATGAACACTATTGTAATTTGTTTTATTATTAACTTGAATTTCTCTCATTAAAGTTTTGACCGAAATATCCATACATTTTTGATTAATCGCAGAGCAAACAATAGCTGCTTTCGAGTGGTACATTTT
>JARJEB010017552.1:0-10616 GCA_030264535.1 Liometoxenus newtonarum | reverse complement strand
AGTGAGTAATAAAAATCCATTACTCACGGTAGTGAGTAATGAAAATCCATTACTCACGGTAGTGAGTTATAGGTACTATTAATCACTAAAAAAATGCTAATAATGACAATATAACTAAATAGGTGTAGAAAAATTTATTTACTTTCATTTTAAGGCTTAATTGGTGCAGTAAATGTCCTTGAGACATGTCCGCACAATGCTAATTACTTCTTAGCTGGTTGCGAAACGGGGGAAATCGTTCTCTTAACGAAACAATTCGAGAAACCTTTAATGACCATCATCAACCAGCAATCTAACGCCTCAATTACCATGATACAATGGTCACGTAGTCGTCCTTGCATTTTCTACACGCAGGACATGGAAAACAATATTAACATTTGGGACTTGAGCGTTAGCGAACTATTTCCTACTTTTTCGATACACCTCAAGGAAAACATCAAGTCATTGAAGGTCTCACCAAAGGAATCGGAAACTTCATATATGGTCAGTGGCTTGATTGAAGTTAACAAAACAAAATGTTTGAAATGAATGAATTATATTTCAGGCTGTTATTACGGGCGATGGCAAAATTCATTTGCATCTACTAAATCAAGAACACGGAATGCAAGAAGTTGAAGTTTACGAAGATGACTTAAAGAAACTGAACAATTATGTCCAGAGATTGTAGAGAGTTTTGTTTTCTGTTTTGTAGTTTATATTTATTTGTTAGGCTAGAGTTGGCAAATTTATATATTTTTAAAATAAAGACGTAAAGACACAGAATATATACCTACTAACAGAAGTGACACTTGGCGTCTTTTGATATGCCTGGTTTGGTGACATGTTGACCTTCGGCGTGTCAACCATGTTGTGTGCAGGCTTGAATTTGCGGGGGAAATTTGAATTTGCTATTTGTATTGCAAATTTCAACCTCCAGGCTGAACTGACATGTCGAAGGTCACCAAACGAAGCCTGAGGAAACGAAAAGTGTCACTAAAGTTAAAGTTCTTAAGACAATTTATTATATTTTAATTTCTTACCACAAATTTCAATGTGTACAAGTGACATATAATTATATATGACGTGGGAAAACAATAACAAAATTATTTAATATGATGATCACTTTCGCCCTTTTCTCTTTTGTAAGTACTGCTTGTAATTGATATGTTTTTTCTTTGCAATGGCTGTGTTTACTGTTCGATTTCTTGACCTACTTGACAGTGTCTTACTCCTCGACCTAGACCTCGACTTCGACATACTCTTCATGGGAGATTTGCGTCGATAGACAGTCAACCGGGAGTCTCGATTTCGTTTCATACAAGGACTATCAATTTTGATCGTTTTCGCTTTTGCAATACTGATTGGTTTCGAAGGACGTTTCGTCAACTCGCTCCCAGTGGTATTGCGGCTATTGTGCGGCGAACTTGCTTCTGCTTCATCCGACTCCTCCTCGGAATGAACGCTCGCGGGTTTAACACAAAAATAATTGCCATCTCTCCGTACCACACCATTCGCAATGCCATATTGCAATGCATTCGACACAATGTTAACAATCTTTTTACGGTTGGAATTCTCGGCGGAATGTTTCGAGTTTTCCAAGCGTCGCTTCAATATCTCACCAGCATGTATGTTTTCATGCATTTCGTCCATGTTGTTTGATTTCCATCGGGAGCTACTAGGATCACTCTGTTTGGGAGTTGCATTGTCTTGTTGCTTGTGTTTATGGTTCGCCAACGGTGGACAACCCCGCGGATGTGGATGCTGAATTATCTGCGATGGTGAATTACACCAATAATTTTTCAATTTCGATAAATAATGCAAGACGATGTTTTCCCAAGTTGTTCGTTTCGGTTGGACGGATTGACCAGATGATCCTGGTTGTAAATGATCCATTGATAGCTTGCGCATCATATGCGATGAAGAAGTCGGTGGTCTTTCTGCTTTCATTCGCTTTGTCAATGCACGATCTTCCTTTCGCTGACGGTGTTGTCGTGCTCGTTGCATTATCTCCTTTCGTTTGCGGATTGTTGCAGCGTGGGCTTGTTTCCGTGGACGAACCATGATCGGATTTTTAGATAATTTACTAACTAGAAATTTTACATGAGCAATTTATTTTGATCTCAACAAGTTTAGGAATTTGGTGACATTTATAAAGCTTATAAACTTTCCGTTTAAATCATTTATTTTTTGAAGTATTTGAAATAAGCCTTCTATTTTTATCAAAACATGTCAGAAAACTATCACAATTCAGTTGAATAAATCGGTACGAGTCTAAACCTAAAGGCTCTTTCACATTGCCACTTTTTCTATCCCTCAAACTGAACAAGATATTCTTCAGTTTGTTCAAGGTCATACATAGGTGCCGTCCTATTTTCACTTGCGTCTAGAGCTAGGCTGGCATCAACCAATCACAAAAGTGTTCCAAAACATGATCATTAAGTTGCCACCTTTGCAGACCGGTGTGAAGTTATGACACCAATTCCCATCACACCTTTTTGACAGCATATTTATTTTCTCAATTTTCACACTTTTTCGTTCCAATTTTTGCAATGAAACTTGACACATATATTCCTAGTGATATTGTACAACTTGCTTATCAATATGAAAGATGCCACTCCTCAACTTTCTCTTGAATACGTACTTATCTACGAAAAAGTGTGATTTGGAGCGGTTTTCCGGAAAATTCAATCTGTTTCGTTCCGATTTTCCAAATGACAGTTGGCACATGCATTCGCTGTAAGAAAATACATGCCGTGTAGCAATATAAATGATGCTACTCTTCAACTTTCCTCACTAATCGAATTACCTTACAAAAAAAATGCAAAGGTGTGATCTGAATTGGAGTAATAACTTCACACCGGTCCTTTGCAGTCATAAGCCTGTGATAACCAGAAGGCGCATTTCTTTGCAGTAACTTTTCTGCCAAGTTAAAGTTGAAAGCAAAGAAATGGTTCGTGAAACTGATGGTGCACATGATCGTTTTGAGAACTTTAAGTACTTACTTTTCATGACAAACATATAAATTTGCCCTTCAACATTCAGAACTTCTCACTTGGATCGAAAAAATCCATATTTTTCTTGCAGAAATGGTAATCTCAAATTTTTACGCGTGACATCTGGCTATAAAACTCGACGCCGAGCTCGACGCATGCTATTCAGAGGTAAAGTCACAACTGCGCATACTTTCATCTTGTCTACCCGTCTCTGCCGAGGGATAGAAAAGTTGAACTTTTTCGGGAGAAATGGTACAAAAAAAACAGCTTTAACTTTACAGCGTGCAAAAAATTAAACGCAAAGAAATGCGCCTAAAGCAAGCAGAAACAAGTTCCTATTTTTACCGCTTTGCCATCAGCACCAGGGGACAGTAAACACATGTTCTCTCTCTCTCTCTCCTACGGTCTCTCCCAAAAGCGTGATTTGCCTTGCTTGCCTTCCTTGATACGTTCCATTCAATCCCTGGCGGTAAATTTAAAAATGATAGAAATATGGCCTTGAAAGAACTGAACATCTTGTTCAGTTGCCGTCTTGCGGAATGAAAAATTGACAATGTGAAACAGCCTTTACTTTTGATCTTCCGAAAAACATGGAAAATTACCGAAAATTTAGCAATTGCGTTAAAAATAATTTTATTTAACAAACAATTTCAACAGTTTACAACCAAATTTCCACCAAACTTGATTATTTAATGTAGAATTGGAAATAAAATGATAATATGTCTATTGAAATGCGTAATGAATTTCAAATGTTAGTTAACATGGGCAATAATACTTTTTACACTTTCGTTTTGGTTGCTTCTTGGTAGCTTGAACACCGCCTTTAAAGTTTGTCGTGTTTTTATATATCAATCTCGTTGTTCTACATGGATAATTCCCGCTTATACTATTTGCTGAATTTCTAGACTTGGATCTTGACGTTTTTCTTTTATAATTATGACGATATTTGGCTGCTTCCTCATTGGAACAAGAACATGTCCCCTCTATGTTACGGTTCTTACCATGTTTTTCTTTAGTGTTCACTTCATATTTCGATTTGGATCCTGCCCTCCTCTTTTTATGACACCTGTCTTGACTATTTCCTACATTTTTCGACTTGGATCCTCCGGATCGTTTCCTCTTTTTATTAAAACTACGTGACTGGGACCTACTTGGACTTTTAGTACTTCTACAACGCTTTCGGCTCACGCGAATCGAAGCCTTCGACTTGGAAATCACGCCCGAAATATTGCTGTAATTCCTAATCAATTTTGAATTCTTTGACTTAACACTTGTATCCTCCGATGGACATTCCGATTGCTCGTCCTCGTCGTCGTTATTGTCCAAATGCTCTAACAGCACAGTTTCGATATGGCCCAGGAGGGCTAGAATATTTTCCTTTGTAAGACCCGTCCCTGATGTACCAGGTGACGCTGTTCCTTTGGTGCCTTTCTTACACGGTTTCTTGTCGGTCCTCGACTGCCCTTTCTTATTATCCTTCAAATTTCCTTTGTACAAAAAGACTCTGTGCAATTCCTTGGCGATCGATTTACGTGATTCGTGCGTTTTGGCGTTTTGAAGGCGAGCTAATGGTGCAACCATCGTGTATTTCGACTTTGTTTCCAAGAGAAAGCCATCTTCATTGGCTTTTGTGACGGCGGTTTCGACGCGACTCCATACATCTCCGGATGTATTGAATTTGTCTTTCATGTAAGTGACGATCTCGGTAATTGTGACGCCTCGACGAAACTTTGTCTTCAATTGTTGTATGCTATAGAGCACTTGGGTTAAGAAATTTGGTAATTTTGGAGTTGGCTCACTTGGACACTCCTCGATTTGTGAGCCTTCCAAATTATCAAACTCCTGATCCTCGAGGGGGTCATCGGAGTTGGACATGATGCGACATTGTTAATAAGAGATCATGCGTTTGATTAGTTCGCGGATTTTGCGTAACATTAAACCCATTCGTTTAATTATTTGACTTTTACTTTTAAAATTTTTATTAATATGACAGATGATACTGACAAACTAACAAAAGAACAAGTATTTAAATTATTTCACTTCATCGAGTGCAAAACGATGCAAAATGTAAACATTTCAAACAATACTAGAATAAATTGACATAATATAGTAAATAAAAACTAGAGATGATTAATGTCCGAACCAGTCAGTGATGGCAAGCCGGTTTGCACCGGGTGCAATCAGATTTCAGCCAAAACCTTAAAATTTAAAATTATTTCAATCTTATTGACGAATAACACGCCATTCAACGGTTGAACTGAATGCACCCAATTGGTGCATTCGGTGTATTCATCATTGCACCCGGTGCATTCCATCCGATATATGCCACTTTAAACTAGAGTAGTTCCGAACTACACAATTTAGTTAGAGTGACATATCGAACGCATAAATGAGTACAAACAATTGCACCCGGTGCATAAACGTTTGCATGCGGTGCAAATGCCATCACACAGCATTTATTTTTTTGGATATTTAATAATTTAATGATACTAAATGACATTTCAGTTCACTTAAATTGTAAAATAAAACTTTGGCAAATTTGTATCTTGAAAAAACTGACAATTTTCTATTTTTAAGGTTAATTTGTGACCTTGGGCTTTTGTGCCTGTTTTGGCGCCCACATCAGCGTTTTCCCACCTTTAAATGCTTTACGTTTTGTAAAAAAACAAAAAAAACAAACACGAACGTGTATTATAATCTCAATATGAATAATTTGAATATTTATTTATTACGTGGTCTTCATTAAATCAACAAAGACAACACGTGAGTACATACTGACCAATTGGAAATTAACAAGACTACAAAATTATTGTTAATTATGCCTTTTGCTTAATTGAAAAGCTATAAACAATAATCGCCTATTCCTCTCTTCCAAAATGTTAACAGTTTTAGACACTTTCGCTATTATCTAATCAAATCTTACCGGAAATATTACATATTTCCAGTGTAATTAGACTTAACTTTTCACTGTTATCAATAATTACTTATAAGAAACTATTAAAAAATTAATTATACAATAAATTAAGACTCTTTTTTTTCTTTCTTAAAGCTCTTCCTGCACTTTTCATGTTACAGCTTTTCAATGTAGACAAAGCCCAAAGTAAGTGTTTTGTTTCAATTTCAATTCATTTAACTAATAAGAAATGCATAGTTTTTGTTTTTAATTTCTAGTGTGCTAGTTAAAGAGTTTGTGTGATGTTTCTTAAATTTAGCGCATAAAAATAATTTAAAATTTGAATAATAAAAATAATGGACTATAATCCCTTTATCCCCAACTATTATATAAATAAAAAAAAAACAAGTTAATGATACAATAGTGTATATACAATCTACGAATATACATATATCAGGATTCTATTTTATAAATGTAGCCTGAGGAAAACAATCGCCATCATCATGAAGATTGGAGATTTGGAAATTTTCATAAGAAAAATTTTAAATTATGAAATGTTCGTTTCTTTTAGAGTTTTAGACCGAGAGAAACCTAAATTACTCAAGAATCGGTATATGGAATCTTATAATCATAAAACAATACAATTCTCAACTACCATTCACACAATATATATATATATATATATATATATATTAAAAAGATGCCTACGTTGTGATTTGTGTTTTCGTTTATTCCTGTTTCGTAATTTCCATTATTTTTTTCAGTTTTAAATATATGTATATATAGGTGGTTTGGCTAATAACTACCGATGTATATAAATAATCCCAACGACATTTCGCACTTTTAAATTACAAACTATTGACGTCATTTCGAAAGTAACAACTTTTTTGTTTTTCAATCATTTTGTATTTATTACTGCTAAGCGTGCAAATTAAAAATTCGTAATTGTTGTTTTTAGAAAAAATTGTTATTTCCGAAATGCACGTCATTAAGAATAAATTTGGGAATGTTATATTTTTGTGTTGCACTTTTTAGTTTAATTAAGGCATACGACGAATTCCTATCGAAGTTTCAGCTAATAATCGTTTGCGTTTCGGTGGACTCGTTAAATTGCAATAGGCAGCCGACGGCACCAAAATAACCTTCATGTTCCAAAAACAGCGCCTTCATGGTTCCCCCTGACCAATAATCCATTGCATACGCTAATAGCTTCATTGCTATCGGATTTACACGCAAAAAGTTTCCAATGAATAGCACCTACATGAATATAGATAAAAAAATTAATATCAGAAAAAGCACTCAAATTAATTAAAAATTCAATCACGTAACACTTGAAAGTGAATTTATGCATTTATGTTATCATGGAGGACCTTGAAAATTTGGCGAATAATAAAAGTAATTAATAATTATTGCTATTGCTTTGCTGATAAAAATATGAAACGATAAAACATGATAATAAATCACAAGTATGTACTTAAGAAATCGAATGTGTAAAAAAAAAATAGACAAAAACAAGTATCGCGCATGCTAGGCACGTGTTTAACTGTTTTGCTAGATGGGAATGCATAATTTTATGTTTGTAATCATTCCCATATCGGCGGGGCACTTGAAAAATGAAAAAAATGAATCTAACTAAAACATCTACGTGTGCCTTGACTTATATTATACGCTCAATAACCTTGTAACAGAATTTACACGTTTCCAACTTTTAATCCTTAAATCTACACCTAAATACCTAAACGTAGTAGGTAAATGTACAAATAGTTACATCATTCGTAATCTAATTTCGGGAGAACTATTTAATTCATGCTTTTACACACTCTAAACAATTAGGAAATAATTCAGAAGTACTTTGAATGTTATTGAGAGTTATTCTGAGACGTTAAAGAGTTACTCTGAATAGTTTAAAGAGTAAATGGCAGATGCTGTCAATCGTAGCTGCATTAAAACAGCACCAGTACAACTCCAAGACAAATCGAACAATGTTTAACTGTAGTGGAGCTGTTTTTGTGCAGCTCCTTGGATTAAAACAGCTATTTTAGTATTGGCGAAATGAATGTGTACTCACCCTATCAATATGTTCCTGTTGTGCGCACATTCGAGCAATGGAACCAATATTATTAGTGATCGTCACCAAAGTCGCCTTCGCTAAATCCTCCCGGCTCACCTTACTGCGACGATCTCTTGAATTCATTTGGCCAAAACTACACAGAGCCGAGAAACTTGAGTTCCACACAATAGCATACACATAGGGGGGAAACGTAACGAACACAACCGCAAGAGAAAACAGAGAAAAGGAAAGCAAAGATACAACAACAACAACAACAACAACAACAATGCAAACGAATCGAAAGATAGAAAGTTGATTGAAGAAAAGACAAAATGGTGCATCCGTAAAGAAGATAATAAGAGAAGAATTACGTTTTACCTGCTAGCTACCAAATCGCCAGGCAATCCGAAGCGTGCATAGTCTCCTCCGTAAATATCACGAACCAGCTTGTCGACACGAGTGTGATCACCACCGGTGGCTAATTCAATTGCTTCTTCAAAGGAATTGCAACCGGTTAGTAAACAGCAAAGGCCTAAGAATGTACCACCTCCTATGCTGGAAAATTGATCTTTCAAATGATGAATTTACAAAACAAAAACAAGTGATTGCTTACCTTGTACCGGATATACGTTTGTAATCATTAGGACCACGTACTGACAGCACGCTCACACCGCTGCCAATGTTCACGCAGAGGAATGGGTACGGATTTGAGAAATCGTAATTTACTTTGTCGCAATGATCATCATCGGTGGGGTTCGCCCAGTAGTAGCATTCGTTCTTGTTTTGTGCTTCGATGTAGTGCATGCCTTTGATTAACGAATCAATTTCATCGAATTTCGCCAATTTCATATTCACTTCCTAGCATTTTTAAAATTACAATATTAAATTTAATCATAACTATGACGAATAAAAAAAAATGTACATACTTTTCGAAAGTTCTCTTCAAATTTATATGCACCACCGCCAGTGGCACAGACCGTCGTCACCAAATTGGCCATTCCCTTAGATCTAGCTAAAGCTAAGAAGTTTCCCATTTCGCATGTTGGAAATCTTATAAAATGCAGTGTTCCACGTCTTCCACGTATTATGGAATTATCCATCTGTAATATGAAAAATTTAAACGTCAATAGAATTTTTGCATTTTCAGTTTTTCACATCCCTAACGAAACGACACCAATCAGCCTAATTGATTTGCACTTACTTGCAAATGCGTGTCTCGATGGCCAGTTTTGCCATACGCTGAATTTTTCGTCAAATATTTTCGTATGTTTTTCAGCGCCTCGATCTCCGACTCCATCTCATCCCTAGTAATATCCTTCGGTTCGAAATAAACCAATTTGCAAAGACTGCCACCAATATCCATACCAAACCATGGCATCACCGGATTATCTGCGATAAAATTGCAGCCATTCGTTGAGATTTCCATTGGGGAGTCTTTATTAGTTTCAGCCATTCTTGCAATTCGTGTCCGCAAACAGCCTTTACATTGATGAGGTGTCATCGTCAAACTGAAATACTGATAAAAACGAAATTAAAAAAAATTTGAATAAAACCAAAAGCATTCAATTTAAATTTCATTGCACACACACACACAAGTAAACAGGGCACAAAGTTCATCAAACAAGAGACAATATTTGTACGTTATTATAAGTCCTTGAACTTTATTCACCTTTTTGCTATTTAATTTAATTGTTCTACGTTTGCTTTTACGTGTATTATATTGTTTCTTTCGAAGGTACATGTCCAGACCGTATATTTTTACGAACTGATAAAAGTTGGTTCGTTTCTGACTTCATATAAGCATTGATAATTCGAAACTAGTTGCTATGAACTACTGTTTTATTTATGAAATTAAACAAATGAAATACGGCTATGAAAATTGTTAGTAAAAACAAAAACCATTCATTTACTCGATTCATTGCGTAATGCCGAGCATATTTTATATTTATTATCGTTTCGTTTATTATAAATATTCATAATCGCGTTGAAAAAGAAACATTACATAAGATACGCAATTTTTATGCTTTTTGTTCACGTTTTGAATGGAATCAACGCAAGAAATTGAATTAAAATTATTCGTGCACCTTGTCCATGCACCACGTAGTGGTCAATGGGCGCATAACCTCAAATTTTTCTTACCTTTATCCATTTTTATATCGTTTCAACATTTACATTTGCACTTAGAAATTGGATTTTTATCAACAAATTACACTTAAGACGCGAGCGTCACAAGTCACAACTGAACGGAGTCAAAGTAGGCGAATTATAATTTACAATTTACAATAATTGAATGTACGTGCGTCATGACAGCACATTACGATTATGCTACTCGGCTTTGATTTTACTGAGCAGTGTTGCCAACAGATTGAAATTTAAAAAAAATACGTCTAGCCGGTATCGTGGCTACTATGATCCAGCGGTACTTTTACCCCATTTTTACCCTTATAATTCGACCCTTCAGTAGTCCAACGAGTAAGGGTTATTTTTTAATTGCCAATTAACAAACCCTAACCCTAACAAACAAAAATACTCTGTACGAAATTTAGAAAAGGGTGATGCATGTTCTGTCTCTTATTCACTTTGTTTTTTGTCTATAGGTTTCACTGCGTCGCACTTATGGATAGTATTGCCATGCCCCTTTCACCGGTAAATTGCATACGGATCAAAGTAGCCACATACTGGCTAGACTTTAGTAAATAAA
>JARJEB010017551.1:0-17424 GCA_030264535.1 Liometoxenus newtonarum | reverse complement strand
ACTTTACTACTTCTTGTTAAGGTGCAATACCAATCGAGCGGCTGTGCGTCTCCAGTGCCGCGAAAGCCGCTGTAGTCGCGCGGCTACAGTCACATGATTGGAAGGGAATCAACTTATTTTAAGGTCCATATTACATTGTACACTTTCTTATATTATTTCTAGTATGAGAAATTATATGAGAATTATCATGCAATGTTAGTTAATGGCGCATTTCTAATATATAACACAGTAATTCTCAACTAGTGTGTGCCGTGAAATTCTTGAAGTGTGCCGCCCAGATCATACCCTTCCATAAGAGGCGTCAGCCAAGTGTGCCGTCAAATTTATAAATTATTAAAAAGTGTACCGTGAGGCAAAAAAGGTTGAGAATCACTGATATAACAACTTCGTAAAACAATGACCGCGCGGCTGGAGCCGCTCGAGTCGCGTGATTGGTATTGCACCTTTAGAGTTAGAAATGAAGAAGAACAAATGTTGGAAAAATATGGGTTTTTGAGGAACTAAAGTTCTACATTATAGGTATCCAAATGTGACATTGTTTCTTTTTTCTTTTGTAGCGATTGTATGAAAGGAAGGTTATGTGTTACAACCGAACATTGTGATATCACTGAATTTCTGTCCAATTTCAACTTTCTGAACATATTAGACTAGTGAGTCTTACGGAGTAGTAACTCCGAAAATGTGGTTCTTGAAGTCATCATCCTAAACACGTAGCGAGGGGGAGGCGCTGGGGGTGCTTGAACTGTTTGTAATGTAATAGCATTTTTAGTATAAAATTCAAATTTAATAAAAATTAAATTGAACTCTTAGTTTTATAATCAAATTTTCAGCACCCCCCTCTAATAATTCCTGGTACCAAGGCTACCCAACTTTCTAACTAATACCTTTTGAGTAAGAATTAGCAAAATCGACTTGTAGAGTCGAAAATTAATTAGATTTTTATAACCAAAACTGATGAAATAGTGGGATTTTAAAAACGGCAGCGCTCCCTTTTTACTGAGTTATCATACAGCACTAATAAATGGATGACTCTAAACGCACCTTACTGTGACGTTTAAGTAGTAATCTCCGGGGTCGCCACAAGATAGGTCAAGTACAATATCGGAAAGATAGAAAGCTGGGTTGCTACATGAGAGTTATGTGATGTCAAATACAATGTCGGAAAAATTATCTGGTGTGATTCTCACTTTTATATTTCGCCTTCTTGGCCCTTAGCTGCTTCAGAATAAGAGATTATAAACATGTCGGATCATCAAAAGGAATATTGAAAGAATGACAACACCTAGGAGGCAGAGATATTTTCAGAAATTTTTGTTGGTATAGATTTCCGTCGATTCGAACTGAATAACTCTAAAGACTTGTTTTGCTATTTGGTATTCTTTTAATATACCAATTTAAACCTTCAAACGGGTGCGATCCTTATGTCGATTCCACAGCCAATTTTATTCACATTTATCTATTTCATACAGCCATGAACGTTCTGTACTTATATATTTGAAACTCAGTCCAAAGTCCAATTGAATATGGAACAGATGCTTCTGTGTTATATACAATGCCTCACGAACACAGAATGAACTTCAAGGAATGGAATCGTGCTACCTTAGGTAATTGATTGTCAAAACTCTTTTGATGTTTTCTTGACCAGCACCAGGGTTAGATGGCATTATAATATGGTTGTGATAAGTAGACACGAGCGACACACGCGTCCATTATACTTCATTAGAATGGATTAGAAAAGTTGGACTTTGCAAAATCCTCGAGGCTCCGGCTACCTTACCATACCACACAAGGACAACTGGTAAGTATGTACTTACCTAAACTTGGCCCAGCATTTGAAATAAATTGAAAATTTTTCATGCGTTCCAAATTTACACCATCGGATTATTTAAAATAAAAACAGCAAAATTTTAATTGATACTCTAACATTGAATTAGTAGATAGGTGGTACCTTCTTCATAAAATATTAGAAACGTTATTACAGACGACACAAATGACAGAAAGTTACTTCTCGGGTTGATTGAAACAAAGCAAACATAAAGCGTGGGTATAGGTATATCTTCGACTAGAATCCGTAAATACGATATATATCTTTGCGTCTCATAGGTGGGATTTCAGTAAACGCTATTATAAAAAGATTTAAGATGGGTCTAGTTTATGACATGGCCCTTTTCCATATAATATCGGTTCACCTGTTTCACCTGGTAAGGTATTAGCCAGGCAAGTGAGCGAGCTTTAACCGTTTAACAACCTCTTATATATCCCATCGTCATGTTCTTTTACATATGTTCCAAGTTATTCGTTCCATACATTCTTGTTTGATACAAAACACTCAATTTATGGTAGTGTAACGTATCAGTTTCGTGATCCTCGCTCGGTTATGTCCGTCTGGTCGCATGAAGTACATCATGTGGTCGTGTTGGAATTATCTTTTATAATTTATACCTACACCATGTAAAAATAACCATTCTTTAAGTAAAAAAAAATGTGATATATTTAAAGTTTTATTTTCAATGTTAGAATAATGCATTTGTCAATGCGTCAATTTTATTCATTATTTATAAGCATATAGAATTCATTTATTTCAAATTACATTGTAACGCACCCTATACTTTTAACAACGCACCCATGACATACGTCAATCTGTCTTAGAGAAGTACCCGTTTGAATCGGTAGAAGAACGACGTTTTTTGCATCATTGGACCAAAATTACACTTTACATTGTTGGTTGTGGCGCGAGATTTGAATTATCCTTGGCAATTTTTACAATAATTTAAGCAACAACAGTCACTCAGCGTTGTCATACAACTAAATAAAATAAAAGCGAGTTATAGTTTAATGCTATTTATTGTTAATAATGGCCGTCTCTTGTCTTTGTATGTTCAAATATTTGACGATGAAATTTTTATAAGGGATTATGCATTTAACATTGGAAGAGTTAACTGTTTCATCACATTCTTGTTTGATATTTTCGAGATTTTCTAGGAAGTCGATGTGTCTATAATCTCGCATAACATGTAAGACTTTGGTGTCTGTGTCTAAATCGAAATTATGTTTGTTTGTGATTACATGTGATGCGAATTGAGACTTTGAATTCAGGATGTCATTTTGTCTCACCCCTGCCCCGTGTTCTCTAATCCTTTCCACGAACCTGCGTCGTGTTTGGCCTAAGTATATACTTCGTGTTGCAGTCTGAACAAGACAACTGGTATATCCCACTTTTAATCATTAACTTTGTTTTACCTATCTTTAAATTAAATATTAACTAGAAATATACCGATAAAACAAAAGTAGTAAATTCCTTTGATAAGTTCAAATTTGGAAACAAGGAAGCGAGCATTGTGTCGTGTGATTGATAAAAGATAAAAAGAAGAAATATACGTTTTGAAAATGCGCTTGCTTATCTGTTCACCAGACATACCAGAAGGAATTACGCACAGCGCAATATCGCAATTACTGTAAATAAAATCATTGTCAAACATCGAAAGAGTAGTATATTTCAGCGACATGCTACGACCAAGAACTAACGAACGACCAATCGTAAAGACTAATTCACAATCGAGAAAACGATTTCGCGCGCAGTTCGCACATTGAGCTTCCACGCAACTCGTAAACTCTGTAGTGCGCGTTTGCCGAACAAGCGAACAACCAACAACAACATAACCGCAAAGAAGTCATAATAAACAAGAAGAAATGCGTATTTTAGAAAACAACTAGGAATAAAATAGATAAAACCTGTTAAGAACATGCTTGCATAAATTTTCCTTCTAAATTTCTCGCGAAATGCATGGCCGAGGGAATAATCAAAAATCACAAAGCGGTATTAACAGCATCTTCCATAGTTCACAACGTTCATATCTATACAGTGTAATACTGGAAACAGACGGGGAAATAATAATTACTCATCTTATTCGAAGTTAGGAACTTTTAAGTTGCTTTAGCAAGCATAAACATGCAACCTTAATATGAAGTCGAAATTCCAAAGAGAAAAGTCGTCTTGTCCTAAACAAACTTATAAGTATATATAGTTTTGGCATGTTTACTTAATACTTAGGCGCGCTATTTATATAAGCTCCGGATTTGAGTTGAGATTTTCTCTATACCTACGATGCTAAATGTGAGTAAGGTGCAAGCAACTTGTTGCTTAAGATGCAGGTATAGGTAAGTGTACTAACTTATTACAATATAAATAAGCTAAAACTGACAGAGTGACAGTAATTGCAATTCTTAATAAAAACAAAGATTGTGATCTACAATGTGAAATGGACATTTTAAACGACGGAAATTCCAAAATAGAGCTAATCTTAAATAGGAAATGTTTATTCAATACGGTTTTCAAAATGGTAAGCTACCATAACTTCAGATGGGCATTTATTTATTCTTTTCTGTCTCAAATTGTTTATAGAATGTTTCAATTTATACTGATGTAATGGTAAATTTAAACTTTAATAACACTTCCCAAATTATAAATAAATCGGTGCATTAAATTTGCACCAACAAGTTTCCAACAAAATTTTGTCACGACATCAGACCAAAAAGTCGATTTCGAACCTGAGGTAAACGGATGTCCACGGATTAGGTAAAAATAAGACTTTATTTTTCATGATCACCTATCTTTCCTAACCTTCGGTGTGTGTCCGGAAAGTAAAAAAAAATCGTCTCTAATTCCTTTCTCTTTAAAATTATATTTCTCTATTTTTACCCAAACTGGGGAAAACATTGAAGAGAAATTTTACAATAATTTAAACTCGAAAAAATCAATGACACGTTGTCATAAAGACAACTTTATGTAACGCAATAAATTCAATAATAAAACCAAATTAGATACGTCGGTAATGAGGAGACTTGTAAAAATATATATTTTATAATTTTGATGTGGGTAATTTAAAGATGCTTAAATTTGAAACGAATAAGGGCTGACAATTAAAATTATTAGGTGGGTTTTGCTGCAGATTATTTATTTTTGTAGATATATTTTATAATGAAATATATGCGGGTTTTCGATCTATATGATGAAACGCACTGTTCTACGTTTTTTAAAGCTTATCACTTCGGACAGATCTGTAGATCTCACCACTTTTAAAATTAATACAACTCACCAAAATAGGTAGAAGATATAAAGAAAAGTCCAAGAGTCAACAGGTAACAAACAAATTTGTTACAACACTAAAATTTTATTGTTTCTAACCACAGCGTGTCGCATTTACTGGCCGAAGACTGAAGTTGATGTAAAGGTAAAAAAATGATGAAGAATATGAAATGAAAAAAAAACTGAAACTAAAGTTTTCGTTTTTGATAATTTATGTTATTTCTTTATACGTTGTATGTATGAACTTACTAACTCAGGCTTAAATCAAACATTCGCATTTTTTAGCACTTGTTTAATAATTAAACTATATGTTTTCTTACAATGAGAATGAAAAGCTTAATCTTAATAATATACAAGGAAGTATTTGATTAGTGACAGGCTTTGTGTATTTTCTGTATTCGTGTTCTCTGATAAATCGAAAAAGTGTTTATCTAGACTCTAGACTCCTAGAGAAATTATTATTTTGCACTTTTAAATCACATCAGTTGATTATTAACAGTTAGGTTGTTAACACGTATAGAATGGGATTTTTTCGCATAATTCAAATGTCGTTAAATTTCATCTCATTGCTTATTATATTTCTATTATTGTTTGACGAAGAAATGAAGGCTTAAATTCAGTACACCGGCGTAAATAAAAAGAATTAAGGTGAGAGAAAAAATAATTAAGTTATTATCAACTATACTTTAGATTTTAGTATTAGAGATTTTGTTTATAAAAAACTTATTTGACAGAAAACTAGAAATGAGAATTTTTAGATTCTACATGATTAATGCCATAACGGTTTAAATTTTTGACATGGACATCCGCAACATTTATAAATTTTTTTGTATTACTGAATTTGAAACATAATGTATCCGTTCAGCAATAGCTTTTGTCATTACTTTTTTTTTCATTAAACCATTAGATTTTCATAGTAATTTTCCTTATCTACTTAATGTCATTTAATCGGCAATACTAAAACAAGACTTAACTCCAGTGATAGTTAAATGTTCCAATTCTTTTATTGGTACTTCTTATTAGATTTTTTTAGTGTTTTAAGATTTTTTAAATGCTTCCAACAGTGCAGCAAACATTTTCCACTCAAGTCAAACTTTTAATCGTTTATATTTCTTATGAATGTACCTACCTCCCCGTTGGTGTATTTGTGTATAAAACTGTTGTTGTGGGACAGTCATAAGTGTAGTATTTATAGTACGGCAACAAAGTATTTAAAGTATGCGATAAAATTTAATTAAATTAATATGGTTGGTACTATACGCCAGTTGACTAGTCCACGCAGAAGAACCAGTCGAGGCGTACCGCTGTGAGCAGTAACACACATATCATACAATAACGAAATCTTCAATAGCACCTCTAAAGATATTACCTGATAATTTATAATTTAGGGAGCGTTTGTATCCATTAAGAATTCAAAAATTTTTTGAAAAGGAGAGATAAACTCTTTGCTGATGATGCTTTCATGCTTTACTCTTATTTCATTTGTCTAGGTTTTTTTTTCCTCTAAATTTTATTTTGATCTTTGTGACGACTGATGTGAAATCTTCCAACATACCTTATTCAAAAATATATTATATACCTAGGTACCTGTATATTGAATGTTAGGCAAAGCACTATAACATTAATTACTAGAATAAAATGGAGAAGCAAAGCGCGCGTTAGAGTTAGTTACCTAAAGACAATATTATATATGCATTCTTTCATTCAATAAATTTTAATAAATTCAATTCGACGAGAGGTCAAAAGAAACAGAACAACACAACGCGGATTGTAAATTTTATTATAGGCGCGCAACGCACATGAAATGTAATCGAAACGCGGTTTACCGTTTCGACCACTTGTCAACCTATAGGCAATAAAATCTATTAGAATGATCAGTACAGGCGGCCGCTTCTCTTCTTCAGTTTGTAGTTTAAGTGTTTCACGATACTATAAGTTTGTGGATGTGAGTTATATCAACGATATAATATCCACATGGAATGTATAAGAACTGTCGCGACGGGTTTTTATTTTTATTTATATCTCACCTTAAACACGCTCATTTGGCAACATTCACGAACTGGTTTTTTATTTGATTTACCAAGTTTAAAATTATTATCTATATAGTTATTTGCAATATTGAATATTTAAGTTCAATTTTGATGACAATACTAATGCAATCAGGTTGATACTTTAGTTTCTCTCAATTCAGCATTGTGACTTATGCGTTGTTTGTTCAGAAAAGTACATCGATCTGTAGTCCCATCTACATTTACTGGTCCCATCTACATATAGCTTCTTATTTTACTCGCGTACACACATATTTGTTGGTTGTTGCCTGTGCAGTTGTTTGACTTATTATATGCGAAGACTTGTTCTGTAATATTTGGCTGGCACTCGAGTTTTGTGTGGGTCTTCGTTTGCTTACTAACTGTGAGAATATAACAAGTGCACATTGGTCAAGTGTGCCTGTGTGTGTGTTTGTGTAGAATATGTGTAAATGTAAATTATTCCGGATCTAGAATTAGTTGATGTAAATAGTATATCTGCAAGATGGTATATATAATTTACAAAATAAAAGTTTATTTATTTATGAACATACACAGTCGCATGCTTAAACAAAAGTAGTTTCTGATTAAACATTTTTGCGGAAATTTTACTTGTTTTGGCAAAGATATCGGTGACCGCGTATACTTTCGCAAACTTAAGACGCTAAACATGGCCACCAAGTCTCTTGTTTTCTTGGAAGTACTGTATATCCTTATATTCAAAGTTCAAATATTTCTTTTATTATAAATTTTAAATGTTCAGTTAAGTAATTTTGAATCACTCAGTAGAAATTTACATCATTTTAAAGAAACCAATCTTCCTGACATATGACAGCCTTGTCCTGTTGTTATATTCACAAAAATGATCATCTGATGTCTTATAAAAGCTACTATAAAACATTTTGGATAACAGCATTTTCAAAATTAGAAAGTTATACAGCTCACTGAAGTATTTACATCGTCCAATAAAGCACACACAGATTTTATTTCAACACATATATTTTCACAAGTTAGACGTTGATCTGCATTTATTAGAATAACAAATACTCAATATCATCTTGAAGTAAAATATTACCTATATTTTAAAATAATAATAATTTATTAGTTGTAGAAGGTTACACCTTGCTTTTCATGAGCAATAAATTGTAGATATTAGAAGAGGAAATGAACGGGTTCTAGGCTGTATGTATTTCTTTTGGACGGCCGGCTGTATAGTCCATACAGTCGGCCGTTCATAAGAAATATATGCAGCCGTCCACCCTTCCAGCCTTCCATGGTAATTCCCGTCTGCAGGCTGGCCCAGAACCCGTTCGCTATAATATTATTAACTTAATAAGTTATTTTCAAATTCGCATGGGTTGCAAGAATTTTTCATTACCTGCAAGATGTATGATGTCACAGTTTTCAAGGTTTTAGTTATTTAATTGTAAAAAAAAAATTAATTGATAATTATTCACTAATTAGTGAATTAGAAAAAGCGTAGGTGTTATTAGTATAACTCATCCTCTGTTCTGTTTCTTCTTTCTGGACAAAATTTTCTATAAGTACTTAGATACTTATAGCATAGGGTTGATCTGGCGAGGTCAGTTGATCTGCTGTGAAACACGGAGTTCACTAAACACTTTGATATGTAGTAAGTACTTACATATCTTTCCAATTGCAGAGGGAATCTGAAAGAATGCGTGGGACACTTCAAGAAGACGCGTCAGGCCACACAAGGACTACTTTGCAACTTCACTGTGTAGCAGCAGCATCAGCATCTAACTTCATGTTGTTATGGTTAGCCTCTTCTTTCGCATAAACATTGCCAGCAGCCCTTGTAATTCTTGTATCAATGTGTGCATGTAATGTGATTTAACATCCTAAGCGATTATAAAATCCAACATAAACATTTATTATGGTATTGCTGGTATTGCATATGGCTACGGTCGGCGCGATCGAACGATTGGGCGCATTTATTTATTAGTATTTAACATCGTGCTTGGTTGCACGCTTCAACACACACTTACCGAACGTGCGCAAATGCCCCATACGAATTCAAATCGAATACAAATTATATATCGATGCATCTGTGCTTTCGATACATCTCACCTATATATGTACCTAGATATAGGAATAGTATTCAAATGTGTATTTGGAATATAAGAAACAAACTAAAACAAGAACGAAGAACCAACGAGATTCAATTTATATCAACATACAACACATCGATATTTTTCCTTTTGGGTTTAAAAGTTTTGCTCGTACGGATTTGAATACGAATACGAGTATTAACCTGTGTATAGTGCAAGTAACACGCATTTTGTCATTCCGCATTGCCGATGTACTTTATGCTAACACCACATAGTAGACATTGAGAATTTACAGCAGGCTTATAATCCTCTACTTAACGACTCTCCATAGCCAACAAATTTCATTTGCTTGCTGCGCGAAATTCCATGTGCTCGTTGAATTTCTTTGTTTTATTTCTAACACTTTGTCCTTTTAAAGTATATGTCCGATAAATTAATATTTGTCAACATCAATTGTTTGCAACTTTTTTAATGCAACGTCATTGCATGCCAAATAGTGCGGTGCGCGGAATGTTGACCGAAAACTTTTCTTTCTTTTCCATATGCTTACTTACTTTCGATATCGTCGGAAAGTAAAAAGCTGGCTTTGGCAACTAAAACCATTCAATAACTTGAGTGATAACATATTTATGTGTTTCAGGGTGTTGCGAACTGAAACAAAATATTGCAATGGAGTATTTCAATCCTTATCCGTTATCGGATCGGAATCATCGCATATTGAATAAGGCATTATAAAAATCAACGGTTGCAAATTATTTATACATTCTGTATCTATGACAATTTGGAAACTATTGTGCTCGGAATGTCATTCACAATATATGTTTGAATTTTCAACAAGAAAACTGACTATTTTGTCACTATTCAAAATTGATAATAATCTGTAATAAATCCTATTCTTGAATTTCCGTTATTTTCTTTACGGATTCGAAATAAAATAGAAAGTCCATATGTTAAGTTTTTGTCAGACAAATATTTTGTATAATTATAATTAGCAAAAGAAAAATTATTTATGTAGTTTGGTCGCCAGTTTCCGAATGGTTATGACTTATTACTTATGAAGTAGGTACACTGCCATTTACAAATTCTCATTACATAATTTATGCAAATAGTATGCCTCCTGAACTGATTTACGACTCTAGAACCGAAAGGATTATACGAGTAAGTTGAATTGGAAATATACGAAAATCTATAATCTGTAATATTTTTCGGACCAGACCAGAATATGAATTTAGATATTTCGTTGAAAATCTCAGTGCTAGTCCTAGTCATAAATCATCAGCGATAAGTAAGTTGTAATTATAACAATTGTTTGGAAAAAGTTTTATGACACCCAAGTCATTTTATGCAAGTGAGCTCCTGGAAATGTTTATCGAATGAATGAATGCACTGTGTGGTTGCGGTTTTGCAACTGTTCGGGTTCTTATACAAGTTTGAAATATTTATGATCGGTATGTGTATCCAAAGAAAATCTGAGATCCTGACTTTTAGATAAGACAGCTCAATCTGTGAATAATTCTTTTTATATTTTCATTTCTATTATATTATTCTATATACCTACCATAGTTGGAAGTTGGAACTGAAACTTGAAGATCTTTCTTACCTATAACGTTTCTGTTTCATGCTGCAGCTACAGGAATACGTGGAATAAGTACAGTACTGAACGTTCGTTATTACAATTGTATGTGAAAAATAGGAGATTAGGTAGCCTTTAAAAATTCAGTTTGTTTGCTGTTTAACTGTATCGTTTAATCATTCTTTTTTCAGCTGGATAAATGTGGGTCATTAATATACCCTTTTCGGGGCGCGATGTTGAAGAATAGATGGAAGTTGAGATTAAATCCAGGCGTTTATTTTTTCTCTATCTCTCTCTCTCTCTCTCTCTCTCTTTGTATTGCAAGTCCTTTAGTTAAATATTCTGTTATGTTATGGATGCTTATATGAGGACGAAGAACAACTCTAGGAGGCGACATTATGAACGCGAAAGACGTCCTGCTGTGCACGAAAAAGAAACGTAAATGTGAGCGCATTTGAAATTCTTTATGGGACTGTTCTATTTTTGACTGCTTCGTTAAGATGTCATTTGAATTGCCTATCAGACACAGACAGAATGGGTTTGAACGCTTGAATCGTCGTCATCAATATTCCTTAGTTTTCATTGTGCAGTGAGCACTATTTTCATAACGGACTTCAACTTTTATTGACGTTGCTAATATTAAATTATAGACAGAGCCGGAGGAAGACGGTAAGCAAAGGAATGGTAAGCACCAAGAAGACTAACACAAAGAGGGGCGCCAATTTATTTTATAGGGCGCCAATTATGTTTTGCATCAGGGCGCCAATACCTTGCCTCCGGTCCTGATTATAGAGATTAAGATAATCAGCTTTGATTTCGTTCACTTACAAGTCATGTCATTAAGCAGCAAACAGGGTAGCAACTTTTCAATGTTATTTCATGGTCAGGATTATTTTAAAATCGATATGTTTCTATTTTTCAGGTGTCGCTTACATATTTGTGTCTAAGACAAAACACTACTATTAAAAAATAAACTATACTTTAATTTAGTTATGATTTATGTTAAGTATATATAAAAAAGTTAATGAACAGTTAATATCAATTAAAATAGAATACATCATTTTTAATATGTGGTTCCAGGCACTATTATATTAGTGCAAGAAGAAGACGACATTTATTATTATAGGTTTGTAAACTATGTTAGCCGGCGGAGTGTTGCCAACAAGCTGAAGAACCAAGTTGTCTACATTTCTGCAAAACCTCTAATTTCTAATCTAATTACTTTTTAGTCGACTGCCACTGTAAATATCTATATGTTGTGAGTTTGATCTGGAAGTTCATCCTTTCTTTCAGAGAGTTTAATAGGTAATAACAGCTTTTTTACGTACCTGGACGCTAACTCACCCTACGGTGATCATATGAATTAATAATTTGCGGCCATATTGCTCACTTTCTTGTCAAAGTGAAAAGTGAGCAAGCAGGTGCTAGTAGAACAAAAACATCTTATCTGAAACACTAAAAATATGGCGTTTACATAACCTCAATATTGGGCAATAGTAATAGTACATAGTATCTAAGTATCCACTGTATTACACATTAAGTTCATTGCAGTCAGTTGAAAATTTAAATCAAATCGAATTCATATCGAATGCCCCAGCATGAATCCATTCATTCATCAATTAGTATAGTAACATTTATGATGGAAACAATTTGTCTCCGTGATTTGATAAAAAACGAATTAATGTCATATCTATCATATATATGTCAGTGATGCAAGTGATGCATCAAGGAGCATTTAGTGTGTATGTATTATCTACGATTTGAATGCGTAATCCCTTTAAGCGTTAAAATGGCGTTAGAATGATGGATTACTTCATCACCTTTTATTAACACGGGTGAAAATTCGTTTTTGAATAGTCGAAATATTTCCTGTAGGTTATAGTTATAGTCAATCTTGAACCATAAAATTGCAGTTTCCGCAAACGGTTTTTTCGTTGCTTGATTAACTTTCGCACGGCGCACCGGTCTAACGTGGCATTAATTTTTAAAATGGATTTGTGTCAATGGCTGACAAATTTGTTAATTGAAAATTGCACTCATTGTAAGGGGTGTCGATATACTATATTTAACGCAAACAAATAGAAATAAATAACAGAATCGAAAACTGGTTCGGCGGGTTGGCGGATATGTATACAATACACAATACCAATCAATCGGCACCTTAATCTAAACGACTCGTTTTTACGATTCATGAGCGCACTTTACTCACTACGTTACCCACGCTTATGTATAGTGTGCAATGGGTTGATATCGTGGGTGTCCCTTTGCTCGTATTCATATTACATGCACGAGATGTGATCTAATTGCCGAACGACACGCTCGACACATTCATTGGCATTGGGTGCGCCTTAGAGGCTACCGCTTCACGATGCTTCTTTTCTTGTCTGGTCTGGTCAGTTGCCGTTGCCAACAGCCAGTAGAACCGAACCGACAGGAACAAACAACAAAACGTGTTGCATTTGAAAGACAAATAAACCATGCATCGTTGATAAAACGTAATCAATTAAATTAACACCTAATCTATAAATTATGTTCAACATAGATTTAGTATATAACTCATGAAGTGTAGTCTTGTCCAGCGCTTCTCATACTATGTTATGACCGGACCGGACCGGTCAATAGAGAAAAATATGTAATCGTGAAAAAAATAAGTCTTATTTTTGCTAGATTCGTGGAGATCTATTAACCTTACATCCCAAATCGACTTTTTAGCCTATTGGCTTTGTGTTTATCCGTGTGTGAACAAAATTGCGGACAAACACAAAACAAGCTACGCGTTGGGATGAATTTTTATATTCGGCCTGGTGTAAAAATGAATATAATCACCCGGTACTTTACGTCTAGACGAAAGCATAAAACAGGTTCAGCAGCCCAAGAATAGAAATTTGGTCCGTAATTTATTGAATGAAGAGGTAAATTATTGGGTTATAGGAAAATACAACTTACTATTTTAAATGAATATTTAAAAATAATCAGAAATAATGTTAGGAACAATTGGTCAATGGCAACTGTATACTAGTGGACCGGTACCGGTCTGAAGGCCACACTTTGAGAAGCCCTGGTTTAGTATGTAAAGCATACACCACATGAATATAAGAATTTCGAAAGCATAGACGGACAAGATATAACATCAGTCACTCTTCACAAGAATGGCTTCAATTTATTTACATTTTACTGCGCGTATATTTTTTTTATTGGTCTAAGATTATAGTTAAAAAGCGTAATATAAGTGAATATGAATTATTGTATAATTTTTTATCGATAAATTAGCATAAATGCCTTATTAGAATTATAAAAATCGAAAAAGCTAAACATTTTTCGACTTCTTCTTGATTTCAAAATCGTCTCATATTTAAACTTCTCTCACTGTTTACAACACTTACTTGCAACCATACGGAACGTTTTTCGAAAAACGGTTACATTATATTCAATCGATATAATAGTTTTGTTATAATTTATCCATACCCAGCGAATATAACGACTGTGATAAATAAAACGCGGGCCGTGTATATAAAAAACGGATTATTTTTCGAACGTCTACAGAAACGAGTTTTACCGTTTCTCTCAGTCGTTGTCGCAGTTTGGTAGATGAGTCCGGTTAATTCGGTATCATCTTCTTCGTCCTATTCGTTCTTTACTTTTTTTTATTAATAAAAGCCATTTATACGCGACGTAAGGCACATATGGAAATCGTCTGAATTTATTGGGCGAATTGTTAAACGATCTAGACCACACAACATTCCGGTGAATACTGGGTCATCAAATTGTTGTGTATTCATTTCTTTCTAATATTTCTATCAGCTCGACATACACACACGGAGACTCCACGAATGCTTTTAGTATAATAAAAGTGATATACATTACTAGACGGCCAATCCACACTTCTTTGACTTCTTATAATTGGTTCGTAAAAACCAGGATTGTACATGTCAAAATACCAACATCAGCCATTTCATATTAGAATATCAAGGTGATTGGCATTCCCATTTTTATTTAGGAATTTAAAAGATTGATTAGTATTCAATTGCACGTCCAGCACGTCGTTCCAATCCCAGTATGTTCTCAGAGTCGTCACTACGGGGAGCGATGGGAGCAGCTTGACCTGGGCACGAGCTAAATAGGATCACAAAAAATTTCAAAACTTGCATAATACGAAAATACAAAAACGAGTCGACTTTTTGCTCATACACTCATCAACATCCTGTATAAATATGGAAGATTGGAGGTATGTATGCCTTACATATCTACACAGAATAATATTAAAATAAATTAGAGCAGTTTTGTTCTAGACACATGTGATAAATGAGCGAAACTTTTAAAAAATGTTGTTTTCATTGTAGGGTAGGTATGGTATCATATAAAAACACGAAAATATTGGTCTCTGTGGCCCAATTCCAGTGTGATATTTTCTTAAAGTGACATTTTTATTCTCTCCTATTGCATGATATTTTTTTTACCTTCTTGTCCTTATAATAATTCTACAAATTCGTTATTATAATAAAAGAGGTTTCGGTCTTAAAAGTCATTGATGTCACAGGTTATTGATGACAAGTGTAGGTCAAAGCCGGAGATGATTTCGGTAAGGGACTACATGTCTACCTAACATTCTCGGTTCAACTGAGATATTCTCACACCCACTCAGCATGCGCTCTCGTATGCTATCTCGTATGGATCATTTGTTCGTTCTCTGTTTGTACCTTCATCTTATGATTTATATAGTTTTATGTATATGTTACTGTAAAAGCCCGAATATTGGTAAGTCTTAGGTTTTACCGGTAAATGCTAGGTTTTACCGGTCAGATTTATACTGGTAACACACAGAACTAACCACTAAAACCTAGAATTTACCAATTTCTGTAAAAGCCCGAATATTGGTAAGTTCTAGGTTTTACCAATAAATGCTAGTTTTTATGAGACAGATTTGATAAATCTATATATCTCAATAGCTGCGTTAAGTACTTATTCAGTAGAAAAAAATACTTGGGATAAAATGTTACTGGTAAACCCTAGGATTTACCAGTGAAACCGAGGATTTACCAATTTTTGTAAAAGCCCGAATATTGGTAAGTCCTTGGTTTTACCGATAAATGCTTGGTTTTTCCAGATAGATTTGGTAAATCTTAGAATTTGCTCTGTAGAAAACATTACCCGGGATAAAATTTGACTGGTAAAATCTAGGATTTACCAGTGAAACCTAGGATTTACCAATTTCTGTAAAAGCCCGAATATTGGTAAGTCCTTGGTTTTACCGATAAATGTTTGGTTTTACCAGATAGATATGGTAAATCTTAGAATTTACTCAGAAGAAAACATTACCGGGGATAAAATTTGACTGGTAAAACCTTGGATTTACCAGTGAAAGCCAGGATTTATCAATTTCTGTAAAAGCCCGAATATTGGTAAGTCCTTGGTTTTACCGATAAATACTTGGTTTTACCAGATAGATTTGGTAAATCTTACAATTAGCTCAGTAGGAAATATTACCGGGGATAAAATTAGACTGGTAAAGCCTAGGATTTACCAGTGAAACCTAGGATTTACCAATTTCTGTAAAAGCCCGAATATTGGTAAGTCCTTGGTTTTACCGATAAATGCTTGGTTTTACCAGATAGATTTGGTAAATCTTAGAATTTACTCAGAAGAAAACATTACCGGGGATAAAATTTGACTGGTAAAACCTAGGATTTACCAGTGAAATCTAGGATTTACCAATTTCTGTAAAAGCCCGAATATTGGTAAGTCATTGGTTTTACCGATAAATGCTTGGTTTTACCAGATAGATTTGGCAAATCTTAGAATTTACTCAGTAGGAAATATTACCGGGGATAAAATTTTACTGGTAAAACCTAGGATTTAACAGCGAAACCTAGGATTTACCAATTTCTGTAAAAGCCCGAATATTGGTAAGTCCTTGGTTTTACCGATAAATGTTTGGTTTTACCAGGTAGATATGGTAAATCTTGGAATATACTCAGTAGGTAATATTACCGGGGATAAAGTTTGACTGGTAAAACCTAGGATGTACCATTGAAACCTAGGATTTACCAATTTCTGTGAAATCCCGAATATTGGTAAGTCCTTGGTTTTACCGATAAATGCTTGGTTTTAGCAGATAGATTTGGTAAATCTTAGTATTTAATCAGTAGAAAACATTACCGGGTATAAAATTTGACTGGTAAAATGGTATTTATTAGTGAAACCTAGGATTTACCAATTTCTCTAAAAGCTCTAATATTGGTAAGTCCTACGTCTTACCGATAAATGCTTGGCTTTATCTGATTTGGTAAATATTAGAATTTACCGCTCAATTCTAGGTTCTACCATTATCAATAGCTGCATTTTAGTAGAAATAAATCGGTACGGGTTCGCACCGCACAACTTTCCGGCCATATCCAATACGATTTCGTAGAACTCGTCGATTGTAACAGTAATTTTGAACGGAAAGTGGAAATTGTACATAATTTTAGTGATATAAAAACCTAATCAATCACACTTCCACTTTCCGATCAAAATTACTGTTACAATCGACAAGTTCTACGAAATCGTATTGGATATGGCCGGAAAGTTGTGCGGTGCGAACCCGTACCGATTTATTTAATTTCGATGACGTCTAATGTCAGTTTCAATATTGAAGTTTATATTGTCAATTCAGAGTGTCAGCGTGAT
>JARJEB010017541.1:0-18781 GCA_030264535.1 Liometoxenus newtonarum | reverse complement strand
CTCTTTCACTTTTGTTTATATAAATTACAAATTGTGGAATGAACACAAGATTTGGATGAAACATGGCATGTTTCGAGGCATGTTTGAATGTTTTAAGGTTAATTGGTGACCTTGAGCTTGACATTTATGATGAAAGTCATGTCCATGTAAATGTCCAATGTTCATTCTTGATCGTCATCTATCTTTGTTTGTGTTATTACGTTTTAGAACATGTCAGAAGATTATTTAGTTATTTTCTCTAAAAGCAACCATTATGGATTAGATGTCCGGACATTTTAGGACATTAATCAACAGACTTTTTTTCAAGTAAATGACATTTTGGTACACTTAAATCCGGACATTACTCTTTCACTTTTGTTTACACAAATTACAAATTGTGGAATGAACACAAGATTTGGATGAAACATGGCATGTTTCGAGACATGTTTGAATGTTTTAAGGTTAATTTGTGACCTTGTGCTTGACATTTATGAAAGTGTCATGACCATGTAAATGTCCTAAAATATCCTAATGTCCCATATGAAAACTTTCCACCACTCATCCCTACTTAGACTTACCATTAACAGCATTACAAAATGTACCATTCCTAATATATCCGGATACACATGAACATTCGAAACCCCCATCCGTGTTCCTACAATTCTGTGCACATGTGTCATCGTCAAGACATTCATCTGCGTCAACGCATTTATTACCATCCGGTTTACGTCCTTTGGGACAATAACATTTGGGGCCGTCCGGCGTGACGGCACATTTAAAAGCACATTGCGTTTTCTCGCAAAGCGTCTTGTTACTAGTGCAATAGTCCCATTCGTCGCTGTTGTTTGGACAATCACCTCGTCCATCGCAAAACTTCTCCAAATGCTTGCAATCGGAAGACTCCGCACAGCGGCCTTCGTTGTTTGGACATTCAGCTATTTTCAGTCGACACGATTCGACATCTTCATCGGATCGGTCTGGTCCATATTCGGGCGACGAACCGCAATCGACTTCACCATCGCAGACGAAACCAGTAGGTAGACATTTATGCGTGTATTGGCATTGAAATTGGCCTGGATGACATTCACGCTCCTCCTGACACGATTCCGGCTCGTCGCTGCCATCCGTGCAATCGTTCGTTGAATCACATTTCCAATATAAGGGAATGCATTGGCCGTTGTCGCATTGGAAATGATTTAGACTGCAACCAGCTTGAACAGAAGAGAAGCAATGTTTTGAATTAAACCAATTGAACAAAAATAATCAAAGAGACAGGGACGGCTGAAGTAAATTTTAAAATATTCAAAAGCATGTATTTCTGATTGATAAATTTACAAATGCAAACGCAAACGATATCTTTTTCTATAAAAGTTCCCATGAAATTGAATGAAAACAACTGAATAACTTACAAATTGCCATGACAACTTTATTAGTTTATTATAATTACGGATTAGGTACAAAGTAACAAAGAACTTGTTTATTTTATTCACTTGTTCATTGCCTATATACATTATTATTATTATTATTATTATTTTAACTCTAAAAATAGTTCCATCTGGATCTACGTTGTATCAACAAAGAAAGAACAATAGCGTTTTCGACTCATTCAATGCACTACTGGCTGTTTCCCCTACTAAACCCAGTGCACACTGAACACAACTATTCGGTGTTTCTTTGCGATATGTAGTGCAATTCGGTGTGTTCACCTAATTTCAGTTCTTCAATTCAAGGACATGAAAATTGAAAAACGGCACTTCAACCGGGTGACTGCAAATATGGGGCGAGTTCAGAGCTAGTGCAAATTTTCTGGTGAGAGCTCCAGTGACACTATGGGTGCAGTGAGTCGAAAATGGTACACCTAATTTCAGTTCTTCAATTCAAGGACATGAAAATTGAAAACTGCACTTCAACCGGGTGACTGCAAATATGGGGCAAATTCAGAATTCAGAGCCGGTGCAAATTTTCAGTGACGCTGGGTACAATAAGTCGAAAACGCTATAAGTATTGGATTCAAGATAGGAAACTTGATCTTTGAGAACATTGGTAACAAGTAAACGAACAAGCAAAACGTAAGACTTAAGCTTTAATATTTAAGACAATGTTCAGCGTTTGATGAATTCACAAAAGTTTTTATGTTCCTATTTAACATGTAACTTTCAACTTCGTAAATTTCTAAAATTAAATGTTACACTTGTCAGTCTCGACACTTATGCGCATGCTCGAACCTTAAATGTGTTAAATGAAGGTTAAACGTTAACTTAAATGTGGACATAAAAGCACCTTTACTTATGAGTTTGACTATTATGACATTTATACAGAGTGACTTTAAATGACTCACAACCAACTTAATATCAATCGTTAAAAATCACTCTGTATTATGAGTAAGCATACATATGAATATAGATAATTTAGTCACAACCAACATAACCATAAGTAAATTCATGCAATCAAAATCAAAACTTGAAGGTCAAAGACGCTTGCTGCGGATAGTTGTTTTCGAGGTTGTTTTTTTATTGCTTCTTGGGAGCCTGGAGTAAACAGAAATATAACCTACGCATACATACATATGTATATACTTGCTGTTGATGTATGTAAGTACTGTACTTTTTTTTTTAAATATATATCTTATTCTTAAAAGAAGACAAAGAAAATAATTATAAAAGCGCACGTTATATTAAATACTTCAAACTTCGATTAACCTTAGATGACCCACTCATAACTCATAACAACATGAAATGAACATTTATTTAATACAAGGTGCTTCAAAACTTGATATTGCATCTTTGAAAAGTTGGGAAAGGTAGGAAAACAAAAGATTTTAAATGTCTACGTATAAATCAAATACTAATTTTTTTGATAACCTAAAAAGCGTTCTTTTGTTTGTGGCTTTCGATTTGATCCACGGAGCTGCACAGAAACAGTTCCAGTACAGTTTAAACATTGTTCGATTTGTCTTGGAGTTGGACTGGAGCTGTTTCAATGCAGCTAGATTAGGCATTCTAATATGACGTCACACAAATGTCAAAATTTTGCTCGTGGAGGACAAACATTGGGCTGGCGCTGCTGAGATCTGCTGTACGCCAATATGATTTCTGGCGAATGCGTTGGCATAACCAATAATGTGTTAAGCCAGCCTTAGACATCATGTTTTCATCGACGAGGGCAAAGGAAATTTGTAGGTTATTAGAATGCCTAATTATTGTATATGTGCAACTGCAATACCTAATTATTAAATTATTATGAATGTTGACGTCTAACACTAACTTCAAGAGACACACTTCAATATGCATTTCAATTTCAATTACCCAGTTCCAGTTGTTTACATAATTCATAATTCTCAATTGCAAAATCTTTGAGAAATTATTATTATTCACAAGCTAGGCTAGGTATTATAAATAGAGTTAGCAAAGCGTGAAGGATATAATTGATGTCAGTGTTGTGTATATGAGTGCACTTTATAATGAGTGATTCAAGGAATTAGCAATGCATTGTCAATAGAATAATAGTATATTATTATATGAGCGATTATGATAGCCATTACGAATACAATACTATGTTTGCATTCGCGATTATGACCATTACTCACTCAGATGAATTTGCGTCACTCGCCTATCGGCTCGTGGGCTCAAACATCATCTGAGTGAGTAATGGCCATAATCGCCAATATAATACTACGCTTTTTCTACACCTTGCACTATATTTTTAACACAAAATACAAATTGGGATTTCTCAACGAAACTGACAAGTGAACTAATATGGCCGGCGATCACATACAGTTTTGACAGTATTTATCGGGTTGCTATGGTTGCTTCGAGATTTTAGATCATATAGATAAGTTGGATCGGTCACTTTAAATTCGTTAACTCTTGTCGAACGTTGATACGAGATCAATGTATCTAATTGCAGTAATCTTTAAAATCCATTATCCACGATCGTTGAATAATGAAAAATCCATAATTCACGGTAGGTAATAATAGGTACCATGAATCACTCAAAAAATGCTAATAATGACCATATAGACCATATAGAAAAAAGAGTATTCATACCTCGGTGGAAATTTCATTCCAGCCACGGGCTATAGCTAACCTCGTCCCTCCGCTCCCCGGTTGAGATAACCAAACCTTCGGCTGAAATGAAATACTTTCCACCTAGGTATTTAATCTACTAATAAATAACAGCAAGGAATAATGGAGGTTAAACCTTATCAATGTGATTCCCTTTATTTCTTGTGTTTGGAATTATTATAATGTTGATTTAATAAATGTATTAAATTATGTATTACTTGGCCGGTTTTTACCTTTAAAGTTCGTTAAGTTTGGAAGTAAAAAACGTGTAAGCAAATTTCAGTTTAATAAGATAAGATAAGCAAATAATTTGAAACAATTTGGCTGACCTCGCTATGAATATTACTTCTGTTTTTTACTTTTTTTTTGTTAAAATGTGTTGAGTTTGGAAATAAAAAAAACGTGTAAGCAAATTTTAGTTTGATAAGATAAGCAAATAACTTCTAACAACTTGGCTGACCTCGCTATGAATATTACTTTGTTTTTTTACTTTTATTTGTTAAAATGTGTTCAGTTTGAGAATAAAAAAACGTGGTGTATATTTTTTGCTATACCTAAATCATGATTTAAATAAATTTTGTCATTTTGTCATTCATCAGTGACCAACCACTTTCAAATGAAAAATTGGTGACTCACATCGCGTTTGGTGTCATGTCGATCAACCCCAAACTTGCAACCAGCTCCGCGAAGCGGTTTCTCATTTTGGTATGGTTTGACCCTTCATGGACGCATACATTTATGCAAGAAAATTAGACACGAATCGCGGATAACTTTATGGGCGCCATACAGGGTCCGGCAATCCTTTGAAGAAAAACTGTCCGGATTTCCAGACGCAGCCTGAATACCCCCTCGGCCATACACGATCCGGAAATCCTTTGAGGAAAAACTGTCAGTTCTGGCCTTCCGGAATGCGGTGAGGTCGAACTACATTGTAGGTACTGAACTGACGCAACGCCACACACGATCCGGTCGGCCTGTTCAGTCCGGCACTGATGGACTGTTCAGTTTTTAGAATATTTTTTCAATTCTCATCCGGCCGCCTGAACATTCCACCAAAAATCGTCAGTTTTTTACCACACACGCTCCGGAAATCCGGAAGGCCAGGACTGAAAACAGTTATTCCTCAAAGGAAATCCGGATCGTGTATGGCGCCCATTAAAACAGGAGGGATCAATAGATAGGGAATGAAATCAATTGTGTTTAAAATAAAAGAATTAATACATAATAATAAAAATAAAACAGTCTTTTCAAATGAAATGAAACTTTTGGGTTTTACTTGATGACGTCATACTTGTATCATTCGTAGAACCAAAAGCAGACCAACCAGTGACCAACCAAAGCTGATTTGAAGGCACCTAAGTTGCTACTGATTTGCAGTATAAGCGAAAGTGCAATTAACTTCAAAATATTTCACATAAAAATAATTTAAATTCTCTCTTTATGCAGCAATCTTCTAAACAGTGTACGAGACTGATAACGAACTCACCAGCTATTCTCATTAGTTAGCATGTATGAATTATTATAAATTCATTCCTTGATTTTTCATTTTTAAGAATGTTCGTATCGACACTTCGCACGACCTTTCCTCTAAAAACAAATGGAACGCAGCCTACGCATGAGCACATTTTGATCGGGAAACTTCGTCTTCCTTCGTGAATCGTGTTCCCTTCCCTCGGCCCGTTCGTGCTCGATCGTCGTTTGGCTCGATTTGACATGTATTGTGAACTTGGTAAGTTACATATTTCTACCGAAATAACTACTGTTACCTAGGTTGTACTTGTAATTCGTTTAATAGATTGTTTAGTTGATAAAACACTTTAAACAAAGAAATAATTTGCAATGGCTAACTATTCTCTCACGCTTCAGGAAACGTGTCAATTGTCAAATCGAGACGATCGAAGCAAGCCGAAGGTCACGACACGATGTCTCCCTATTCAAATGTGCTCAATCCTAAGCTGCGTTCAATTTGTTTTCAGAGGCAAGTCAGTGATTCCGATAAACAGAAAGAACACTCTTTAAAATGGAAAATAACATAGAGAATGAAGAATAACACACGGGACAACACACTCAATCCAATCTAGTGTGTTTAGTTGTGCTTGGTGAACGTACCTCAGGCCAACGTGCAGTTTGCGTTGGGATTGAGAACCACTGGCTGGAGTCTGAAACTGATGAAAACTGCAACTGTGTATACGAATTACTCGATATTATTTCATTTAATAAACGAGAACCTTTTTTTAATTAACTTAATAACGAACTTTTGTGAAGCCTTCAGAGCCAATACTAACACATGATACATAGGTGCTTATTGCTTATTCCTAACTTCAGGCAAACTTTTCTTATGCTTATGTGTTGACTGTTAAGAAGTAAAATCAATTTTGCTTTTACCGCTCCTACAATTCATCTCGGGCAACCAACAATACAAGGATATTGTTGTGAGTGATTAGCATTACTGGAAATAACAAAACAAGGAAGCACTGATAGTGCTTTCTTGGAAATAGACAGTACTGGCCTAGCAATGGGCATTCACGCAAAGCAAAAATCAAACTGGACGACAAGTAACAATTAATTTTTAAGTACTAATGCATAAAAAATAAAATCACATAACTATACTGTGTCCACAGATACGTTAATTCTAAACACCGATGAAGGATCCTGCAGACTTAATTTTATATTATTTTCGAATCGTTGCTTTATACTTGAGAACTCCATGACGTTCTTTGGTTTGCATTCGATCCAGTAACGATCGAACTCGTAGAATAAATAACAATAAAACTGATGGAATAGTCGAATCGTTGGCAGGCTCTTCGACGTATTGTAAACGTACGTCTTGGCGTCGCCGTCTTTGAGTAGTTGCCATGCCATACTCGTTAAATTAATTCCAACGATAGCAAACGCATAGCCGTAGGTGGGATGATAGGAATGTGAGAGTACGTGTGTTGCAGGTCCCTTATATTCAGTAGCGAAAAAGAGTAAATTTTCCAGTCCTAAAATGCCCATACCGCGAAAATCCGTCTTCGGGTCATCACCCTGAAACCCAATATCCTGCCATTGCTTCGTCACACGCGCTTCCAACTCTTCATCAGGCATCAGTCGCTCCCAGAGCAGCCTCAGCATGCCTTCATGTTGCGGGTTCTCCGAATCGTACGCCGTCGTTCTGAGACATTCCACATCGGCGACCAGTTGCCGATATCCCCAGATCTGTTCAATACACTTACCAAAACTCTTTACAAATTGGTAATGAATGCGAGGATTGATTCTCTTTACGGCTAGTACGGTACTCACGCTGCCTTGCAAGATTTCACGTTCGTTTGTGCCGATGAAGCGGCGATTGTCGGCGACATTGTTCAAATGATTAATTAATTGTCTAATATGCACGGAGCGTGAGAGGTTTAATGAACGTTCAATGCTGCGTATACGTGGTGCTCCGCTAACTTCTCCATAGCAAATTCGTTGCAACTCACAAAGGCCTGTTGTTCGACGTAGGAACCATTTATATATCGGTCGCACGTAATATGACACTAAGAACCAGAGATATGAATACATGACTGAGTCTAGATGATATATATCAGTCACAACGAAGGCATAATTATAATGAGCGAACGGAAATTATGTAAATACATTACGTTAAGACCAATTTTCTTGCAATGTTTGTATCGAATTTTGTTTGGTTAGTTATTTCATTTAATTTTTGAGTTGACTGACAAGCAATCTGTCATTTGTCAACTGGCGAAAACTAGGAAATACGTCAAGGTCAATAGGAAAGCAAGGTGAGAAATATAAATGTGTCCTGGGTCACCACACAAATTTTCAATTTATTTTCATCGGAAAATAGATTCCATTCTAGAGTTTCAGCTTTATTTTTCCAAAGAAAAAATGTACGTTCCACATAAAATTACTCTGAGTTGAGTGAGTAAGTTTGATAATAAAATGTAATCTGCGTTTTCAGAAAATACTGGCCATCGTGAACATTTATACAAAACATATAGGCTTAAAATACACCCCTTACTGATTCTTTAATTGACTTGACACTTGGTCTTGGTATATTGATAGTAAATTGGCTGAAAATGACGAAACTGTAAGAATTAATAGTCGCTTTCAAATATTTTTCCAGTTAGCAGGTTATGCTCGAAGTTGAAAGGTGTTAGGGTTAGATAAGCATATTGCCATTATTCTTGTCCAATTGACCCACAAAAGTTGCAATCGAAGAACCAGTAGAGTGCCCATTCATTTTTATGATGAATAATTGATTTTAATAATAAACCAAAGTGTTGAATTTGAATAGCTCTTACAACTTGCAACAATTGAGTATTCTAATATGACGTCACGAATGTCAACATATTAATCGAGGATAACATGCGTGGAATAACCAATAGTAGTGTTTATCCAGCTTTAGACATCAAAACGCTGTCAATGTCATTTGCGAAAGAGACAAAATATATGAGAAACTGAGATAACGATACATTGGCTGGAGGACAAGAACGAATACGCTATAGTGCAGTCGAATGATTGGTCGGATTTGAAACAGTTTTGGATTGCCCCCAAAAACATATTATAAGGACTGGTCTACACGTTGGAGCAAACCTTGTACAGAAAACTGAAAATACTGTGGAACACGAACAGATGACTCTTAAAAAGCTCATTCTATTGTCATTCTAACAATTATCGCTTGATATTTCAAATAAATTATTAAGAACAGAAAAAGTTATGATGTGACGTGCTCTATAAATTATTTTTTATCTTTTTTTTGTTATCAGAAAACGCGTTATAGTTTTGAATAATAGTATAATATATACGTAATAATTAAATAGTAATTGTGCACAGCCTTGTAACGCAATGCAAATCACCGCTACCCACCATTCATCCATTTAATCGGTTTATCGTTTTGATATTGCATTAAAAAAAAGAAGTACCTAAGCATCGTTAAGATATCAGCACTTCTAATGCTTTATCACGATCGTTGTCGGAATCGCTTAATGCTGACGCCACTGTTTCTTCACTAAAGCCCAAATCCATTAATTGTGACATTGATAACAAATATTCAACTATCTGCAATTAGAAACGATACTAAAGCACGTTTCACACGTTCATATTTTGCCAACGTGGTAAATGATTTATTGGCAAAATTAGAAGAATATTCATTCCACTTACCTTCTTCTCATCATCACCTAAAACTTTACACGCTCGTGCAACCCTCGCTAGCGGAAATCCCATTATTGCAATCGACTCGCAAATCGCCTGCGAATGCACCGGCAGATTCGCATACGGATTCTCTAAACGCTCATGCTCATGATTGTCAAGGTCAAGAGGAACAACAATATTTGGTAGGCTAGTCGCTGAATTATTGCTATCGGAACGCGTCCGTTGCGTCTGGGAGGGCGTGTTCAAATTCAATAGATTCTGCAGCGATTTTATAATATCCGGTACGGTCGTGGATTGTGATTGCTCCCGTTCCATACCATTTGCCATTGTCGTCGATGTCGCAATTGTATTTGCATAATCATTTCGCCCGTTATAATTCCGATACGCATAACCACCACTACCACCAGTCGAACTGGTCGTATTCGCATAATACGGGGCATAACCATTCGTATTCGTCGTTGATGTCGTCGATGCGTAATGCGTATTGCTAGCGTAAGCGTGACTTGATGACGTCGGCATGTAATTGTAGTAAGTATTATGACTAGGCGCATAAGAAGTTTGATCGTTAAGCGGCTGATATTTGTTTTTATCATCGTTTTGCAGTACGATTTTAAGCTCCTCCATGTCGTTGAGAGTTTTCAATTCAAGATTATCGAACGGACTCGAGGAATCCGGTTCGAAGTCGGAGATATTGATAGGACTCGCATCATCAGTGTTTTGGAGTTTTTGCGGTGCAATATTGGCTTGGGTGGGTATTAACATACTACCCAACCGTTCGTTACTTGTCTCTTCTTGCATTTTGTTTGAATCGGCTTCGTTTACATTTTCCACCTCGATCGCTTTCCTTCGTTCTTCATCATGTTTGATCATCTCTAGCTTGTGTTGTCGTTCGGATGCGATGGTGGAACGGGCCGATCGCCATTCCTTCATCTTTTCCTTGACGCACGCATCCGTTTGGAAGTTGTACGAGGGCATGTTCTCCTGTAGCTGACGATTCATCGTTAGTCGTTGAGCGTACGTCATTGCTATTGTAATCTTGGGTGGTGGCTTGTATTTTTCCGATATTTTCACGCGAACACTATCCATGTAACAATTGTTGGCATCGGTTTGCTTCTGTGACATTGTTTTTCTTTCTTTTTATAATTAAATAATTGATGTTTTCTAAAAATAAAGTAGAAATTAGACATGAAACTTGACGTTCTATCTTCGTCCTGATCGTTACTTACTCTCAGTAGTAAATGCAATATGGTAATTAAATAAATATTAGCTTATTATGTACAGCATTTGGTGGAATGTTTTTGAATATCTTGTTATCTTCCAAAATGATTTTGTACAATGGCCAATGATATCTTGAATATTGATGGATAACCTAAAAGAGAAAACATGAGAATTGTAAAATGTAGTTATTAATGTTTTATTATTTTTGTTTTTACTGTTTCACTTCCAAGTTCTTTTTAATTTCGTTCGTATTAACACATTACACAAGAAAATTTCCTGAATTAATCTGTGACTGTGTCATCTGTCATTGTCATTTTTGTCTTGTCAAAAGCAAAATGTCAATTGTCATTTTGTTGTCACTGTCAAAAGTCGATGGTCAAAATTGAGTCGATAAAGTGGATTTCTTCTTACGTACCGACTACCGATAAAGTAGCAAAAAGGAAAGTTATGTGATTATGAGAAAATGAGAATTTTCAAGATATTGTTTTTCTTAACAGGATTTTCACCCAGGGATATGAGTACGATTCCTTACAATTTTCCGAAATAAACAACTTGTTTACACTTCAACAATCTCTATTCTCGTACTTAATTTATGATCTATTTATTACACTTGCTTGTTGCTTGTTTTCCTGTTTCAAAAGTTTTTTTTTTTGGCAAAGAGGAAATACACAAAACCACAAGTAATAAATATATACAGGGTATTTCGTTATGAGTGTCAAATATCGTAAAAATGTTTGATAATTGTAGATATAGCATTTTCGCATCTCTTAACATTAAAATTCTATTTTTACCTATCTTTAAACAAATAATTATGTCGTCATGGTGTAGTCGTAGTCTGTTGTGAATGAAATGGTTTTGCAACTTTTTAGCTGCACTAGCCTACACTGTATATTGTTTATTTTTCTTTTTTTTTATAACTTGTTGCAAATATTATAGCCATTTCTAAATTTCTTCAATTGTAACTTAGCATACTACGCAGCGATTCTTACATATTTACCACATTTTTCAGCCAAAACTATATCAACAACCGGCTATATAAATGTGAAACAAATTTAGCTAGAGCTTCAGAGCTAAACCTAAATTCGAGAAGAAACTAATTTCAAGCGTGCAAGTTAAGACGTTCAAGAATCAAGACGCAGTTTGTTTCAGGATAAGTGCACCAAAATTATATTCACAACAAAACATTCTTTTATACTTATAAGTAAACAAGTTATATAAGTAAACAAGCTTTTGATAGCACTTATTTAAATATTTTCGTTTAAAACAGCAAACTCAAGCAGCAAACATGGTATGTTTTTTGTTTTGTTTTTATAAATATTAAATTTTGAGAAAAATAAGATTGAAAAATTTGATTGTTTTGAAATGTTTTTCTTTCCAATTCATTTACGAACTGTCTGATACTATTTGATATCATTTTATCACTAGTGCCAATAATGACACTATTTTATCACTAGTGTGATAAAAAGTTACACTATTGTGAAGTCACAACAATTTTCGCCTTCATTCTCGGATCTGTCGAAAAAATCTTACTATCACTAGTTGCATAATAGTATGTTAAGTACCAAATAAGTGCTTTAACACGCTATATGAATTATAAAACCAATGGATGTTTGCGCTAATTTTAACTGAAAATAGAATAAAAATGGACAAAGCAAATAAAAAATACATTTATAAAATGTATGGTAGGCAACCCAAATTGCGTTGCTCAAAATGGTCGACGTTGGAACGTGACAGTGTTTAAAAATAACGATTACGCGAAATCAGTGAATTTAATAACATTTATAATGGAGAATGATTTAAAAGTTGCACTCCCCCCGATATTCCTGTAGCGACAGCAAACAGTATAAATAAAATGCTACCAGGAAAATCAAGAAAGGCATATTTGAAAGACTAGGAAATTTTTCAAACGACGATCGGCGATTACAGTTTCCTAGTAGAATTCGATGCGCATGCGTCAATTTTACTTTATGCAACTAGTTGTTTAAAGGGAACATTATAGAACGGCACCATGGAATGCTTTAATTTCATACTTTAATTAACTACATTGCCATTGGGTATTCTAATTGGTATATTATGAACGCAAAATAAATAAATAGTTATTTTTTTATAAAGGGACATTTAATTTAAGACTTTAAGGGTATGTTCCAAACAAAACAATCAAAAATTGTACAACGTAGAAATATTTTATTGCAGAACATGTAAAATGAGGAAAATTACATATATGAAATTGTTTTGCAGGGTGATACCGAGGACTTGCCACCGGAACAACTTGCCGGTGAGTGTATTTTTAGATTTTAGCCGCAACAACACCAGCCAAAATCGCAAAACTGAAAACATATTGCTGCTGCGTTCGTAAATTTATATAAAAAGTGTTATGCGAGGTCATGCTTATAGGAACTCGAGAGTATTTTGAACTCGAAACTACTTTTAGAGTAATTGCAAACTATTCTTAGAGTAATGCCAAACTAGTTAGGAGTTGCTATATCGTAATATTATTAATATTATTAATAATTAATAATTCTAGTATTGAAAAAGGCATTTGAAGCGTTTGACAGTCAAAAAACCGGATCGATTTCCACCGATATGGTTGCAGACATTCTTCGACTGATGGGTCAACCATTCAATAAACGCATTCTTGATGAATTGGTAGATGAAGTTGATGCGGATAGTAAGTTGCCTCTGCATTAAAATGAAAACAATTATCTAACAAAGAGCATTGATATGTGCTTTTCTTTTTTATTATGCAGAATCTGGTCGTTTGGAATTTGATGAGTTCGTAATTTTAGCAGCGAAATTCATTGTTGAAGAAGATGCCGAAGCAATGCAAAAGGAGCTTAAAGAAGCTTTCCGTCTTTATGACAAAGAAGGTAATGTAAGAGGCCCTATACACGCTCAGACTTAACGTGCAAACAAAATCGTTAGGTTTCAATCAAAAATGTCAGATATATCTTTTCGCTAGCGAAAAATCTCGCTCGGAGTTTCAAAATTCGGGGCCAGATGTGACACTGTTCGAGCCGAGAGCACGCACAGTCCGCCTCTTTTGTCTGCGCAAACTATAGGGCTTCAAGGTTTTGACTTAAGTTAAGCCTGTGCGTGCGTTGGGCCTATAACCTGTGCATTTACAAAAACTGCATTAAGTTAAGCCTGAACGTGTAGAGGACCTATAACTTGTTCATTTACAAAAACTGTATTAAGTTAAGCCTGAGCGTGTGTAGGGCCTATAACCTGTGCATTTACAAAACTGCATTAAGTTAAGCCTGAGCGTGTGTAGGGCCCATAGATCTAATACTATTAAAACTACTGGATGAACAGTAGAGAGAGAAATTGCGTACCTAGTCGTTTAGTAAAAGAGGGTGATCAGGTGACTGGGGTCTACTTCATAATTTACTATTTCAAACAAGCTTGGTTTCGTTGATAATGTAATATTGATTGACAATTTAATTGTCTATGCAGTGAAAGCGCAATGCCAGTGACAATTTAATTGTCTATGTAGGTAGTTGTCAAAGCACAATGACAGTGCCCCCTTGTATAGCGCGCTCTGTCAATGTGAAAAGGACATGAGTAGGTACGAATTTTTACACACAAGGTATAGGGAAGGGAGCATCCAGTAGTTTTAATAGTATTAGATCTATGGTAGGGCCTATAACCTGTGCATTTACAAAGCTGCATTAAGTTAAGCCTGAAGGTGTGTAGGGCCTATAACCTGTGCATTTACAAAAACTGCAGGCTCTACAACTTGTGGAAGCTGAAAAAGCATTTTCAATCTTTTTGGCAATAACAAAATGACTAACTCAATACGCAAATAGTTTCCTATTTACTACTCCAGTGCGTTGTACGATTACAATTTGTAAATGTATTGGCATTGATCCAATTCAAATAGAGCAACGCAAAATATTTATAGGTGTAATTTTACTTATAAACTCAATGCGTCCCGCATTTGCAGAGTTATGATATGTTTTCTAATAAGAGATATATTATTTCAATAAATATAGGAAATGGCTATATTCCAACCAGCTGTCTAAGAGAAATCCTACGAGAATTGGACGATCAATTAACCAGCACCGAGTTGGACATGATGATCGAGGAAATTGATGCGGACGGTTCGGGAACCGTAGATTTCGATGGTAATTCAATAATTAAATTTTCACTTTTGCCAAAATGGTTATGAAAAGTTTCAATTTCTATTTTTATTTTATAGAATTCATGGAAATGATGACTGGAGAATAAATATTTCTTTATCATATTGCGATCGCCAAAATACACTTAAGATTTAATTAAAATTTAGTTTTTTTTTTACTAATTCATTGTTATCATTATTAATGTTAGTATTCCTTGTGCAGAGATAGTTAGACCCCTCCCTATAATATGAGACCAATAGAAATATTCTATTCTATAGCTGCGCCCCCTTTTGGTGAGTGGCCCAACTCTTTCTGTTCAGTGAATACAGTAAAATGTTTTATCTTAGACTTAGAAAACTATGCTTTAATTTTTTTCCTGTAGATGAATCATCAAAAATCATCGTTTTTGTGTCATGTGTGCTCATCTGATGTCTTACTTATTTTTATATTTATATTCATTTACTTATCTATAATTAATTACCATTACTTAAATTTTTATTAAAGTTATTAGTTATAAATAGTTTTTTCTACACCTATTTAGTTATATGGTGCCTATATGATTAATGGTACCTATAACTCACTACCGTGAGTTATGGATTTTCATAACTCACTGCTAATTTAATTTGTAGATCATTTAAAGTTTAATTAGGTTTTAACGAATTTGAAGTGACCGATCCAACTTATCTATATGATCTAAGATCTCGAAAGAACCCGGCGAGAAATTAGGACAATGGTTCTATGTGTATCGCCCGCCATATTGTTCAGTTGTCAGTTAGTGCTCGTTCGTTGCTTCATCGAGAAATCACAATTTGTATTTTGTGTTAAAAATAGTGCAAAGGTGTAGAAAAAGCATAGTATTATATTCGCTATTATGGCCATTATTCACTCTGATGAATTGCGCCACTTGCCTACGGCTCGTGGGCTCAAACTTCATCATAATCGCTCATAAAATAATATAATATTATCGCAACGATAAGAAGGATAAAAAGATATCAACATTAATTTTTATTTGTGAACAAGCTAAACGCAGAGTTAAACGTCAAACGCAAGTCACACGTCGAACAATTTCAAAAAGTATGCAACCCAAACAACAATTGCGAGTAAGAGCATAGAACATATAGAACGAGGCAGAAGGAGATGGATTGAAGTATTGCGTTATGGATATTCACTGACACTGGAATGCTATATACTGGAAAATTAATTAAATTAATTATAAGCATTGACAATAGAATTGCTTCTTGAACAGCCGAACACCTCACATTTACGCACTGCACAATTAAATCGCAAACTTCACTAGAGTCTAGCCGGTACCGTGGTTACTATGATCCTTAAGCGCGACGCAGTGAAACCTATAGGCGAAAATGCATGTGAAGAAGAGACAAAACATGCATCTAAGCCATACACCCCTTTACATAGTGTTTTTGTTTGTGAGGATCATTTGAGGGTGGCCGGAGGCAATTACAAAATAAGCCTCACTGGTTGGACTACTGAAGGGTAGAATTATAAGGGTAAAAGTACGGCAGGATTATAGTAGCCACGCTACCGGCTAGACGCAACTAAAAGGGTAGATGTAGGTATGCGAAGTGAACAAATCGACGCACGAGCACTATCAACACGAGTTCGTGCGGGGTGCGAGTTTATAAAGTATTTCTATAACAACGGGCGATGCCCGACATGCCGACGTCGCGACGTCCACAATCATTCTTCTTAAACCGTTCGTCGCTAGCAGACGTATCGCGTTCGATTATCGCATTATATCACAATGTGATCGGAAATATCGCGTACTACTGCTACCATTAAGTGCTTAAAGAGAAAAATCAACAGGAACAGCAACACACGTCCGAAATTAATTATTCAACGACAAACTGAATTACTATAAGTAAAAAAAAAATGCCGAACACATCATCATCAAGTAGCAATGTGCCATCAACCATGGGTGATGTGCCACAGCACGTGCTAAATCTGATTGCGGAATTCTTAGTCGGTGCCCATCACGATGACATTGATTTGCGAAAAGCTCATCTTCGACCGTCGGTGAAAACCCTTTTTCCTTTTATTGTCTCCATGTATGTGCTGTTAGTTTTCATTGGCGTTGTTGCAAATTTAGGCGTTCTAATTCACATTACATGGCATAAATTGTACAAAGATCCTACTTACGCGTTCGTTATCAATAATGTATTGAGCGATATCGTTAAATGCGTTTTCGTGATACCGATATCGTTGTACGTACTTTTGGTACAGAATTGGATGTTGGGTGAACTTCTTTGTTCGTTTCTACCAATGTTACAAGTGAGTATAGGTACCTATATGTTTCATAAAACAAGAAACTTCTTCGGAAGTTAAGTTAAGAACAATGAACACGTAACACTTTCATACTTTTAAAGTTTAAATTGTTTCCAATGTGTTTCCGAAAAAGTTTTCATTGTTTTTCGAAATGAGTATTTTTGACGTACCTGTGGCCGGGAAATATTTCTTCAAAGTCAAATGAATTATGAAACACATAAATCACGATCGCATAATGCGAAAAACATAAACTTACCTTTCATATACTATACGCATATACAAGCGAAGAAAATATTAGGTTTGTTTGTTATCCAGTAAGGTTCATAAGGCTGGACTATTTAGTGCTGGAATGGACGGTCAGTGCACCATAGTGCACGTTAGTAGCGAAAAAGGAACTAATTAATAAAATCGACAGAACTGAAAAAAAAACATAACCTAGATTTTTATAAACTTACTTTTCATATACTATACGCATATACAAGCGGAGAAATATTAGGTTTGTTTGTTATCCAGTAAGGTTCATAAGGCTGGACTATTTAGTGCTGGAATGGACGGTCAGTGCACCATAGTGCACGTTAGTAGTGAATAACAAACTAATTAAAAAATCCACAGAACTGAAAAAAAACATAACCTAGATTTCTTAAAAATCTAAATTTCATTTGGTTTATATTCCCAATAGGCAGATGTAGGCGCCATAATTGAGCACTGCCTGCACTAGACTACTCCGCACCACTGGCGTAACCAGGGGGGCTGAGGGGGCTAAAGCCCCCCTTGAGGTCTCGTTCTACTGCTTGAATTAAGAAAATCATATGTATTTTTGGATTCCAGCTCCCGTCAGCCCCCCCCCCCCCACTCAATGACGGTCTGGTTACCCTACTGGTAAGCACCTCCTCTCGAGTCAGTGTAGCGAGTGCGGTCCGGGATTATCCGAACTGAGTAACAAACGCTTCTGCACCGAATACACTGGCTGCACTTTTGCATAATAAACGCGTTGGTGTCTGTCAGTGCAGTTCAGGACACAATAGGACTGACTAACAAACAGACCTATTTTCCAATATAAATTACTAAAATATATTACGCCGCAGGTACTGTTTTATCAGTGGATGCAATTTCGTGGAAAGTTTTCTTGGGTTTTCACTCTTTGCACTTGCAAAGAACAATTTCTCCATCCCCGTGCGTGTGTGTTGATGCTTTACGTTTACACTTTCACTTAAGGCTTGTGCACAACTTGCGGGAACACGACATAAACGAAAAAAAAATTCAAGTTATGGATTTACATTGTTGTGAGTATTCACAATATCAGCAACTGGACGATAAGGACGCGAACTCTAACACCAAAGTTGTTAAAATAAGTACAAGGTTATGTTTACAAATTTTGAAGTGTGAATATGTTTTAAACCGATTAAAATAGAGCAGATTTAGGATGAAGAGCATGTCGTCGTCCATATTACTTTTATTGTGATTATCTTTGAAACGATCGAATTCCCGTTCACGTTCACGTTTACGCTGGCGTTTGCGTCAGATGTGCACAAGCCTTTACACTTTCAGCATAGGATAGGAAATGAGTTTAGTGGCATGGAAACGAACAAAATATTTCTTCCTTTAGGATTTTCTAACTTCCAGATATACTTGTATGTACCTAGTATTATACCTGTAGCGTATTTTTATGAGTTCCTTCTCTATATTTATTACTGTCATCCAGCACTCAGTTTCAGTTCAGTTCTCCGCAATTGTCTTCAAATTCCAGTGGTTTCTTATTTTATATCGTGTTGCATCCCGATTCTTGGCTGGTCTTATGAAACTGGCTACGAAGGACCAAAATAAAACCTGTGTGTCCTCAGCAAAACCTATATCAGCGTTTCTCAAACTTTCGTATTTCGCGCCCCCCTTTATAAAATAGGAGAGTATATGCAATTGACTGACATTTTTATTGGTGACTAAAAAAGTCAATAAAGCAAGCGCACCTTGTGATGTGAGGTG
>JARJEB010017537.1:0-22163 GCA_030264535.1 Liometoxenus newtonarum | reverse complement strand
GGGGGGCCGAGGGGCTCCGGCCCCCCTGAGCGCCAATATAGCGGGGCCGGGCCCCCCTGAGAAATCTCCAATTCGCCAAGTGCGAAAAAACCATTTTGTAATTGTTCCAAAATGAGCGGTAAATTTGAATGTTAACTGTGATTGGTGGGCCCAAATGTATAGTAGGTACCAAATGTATGAGATACATGTTAAACAAATGTCTTAACTTCGGTTTTATTTTTTAAATTCCTATTATTATTTTTCGTATTCTGGCCCCCGCCCCCCTGAGAAAATCATAAAGTCGGCGCCTATGGAAACGATTTACCTTTATTTTATGTTATGAACTTACAAATTATAAGCGTCAACTTATAACAAGAATACTTGATTATTGCAAATGCAAACAATTTCATTTCAATTAATGATGGGTTTTTTTTGGGGGGAAAAACAAAAAAAGAAATGTAAATGCATTGGTCAGAGCGATTAAATTAACAGATGCCATGTGAATAATGAATAATTACAACATCACAAGTTTATTCACCTCATAATCGCAACCTAACCTAACGGACACAGGTGTCTGAATTTGTTTTTGTATACATTTTGATACCATCATTCATATTCTTATTATTAGTTTGCTGAAATTTTAGGGTGACAAACTGCAAGAAGTACAAGGAAACGTTTCCACGGTAACCAAATAATAAACTTGACATTTGACATTGACATTATTGACAAACTGTCAATTTAGCTGCCAAACCAATTTAAAAAACTAAATTTGTTCAATTCTTTATACACAAATTCACAGATAATTAACGACGACGTGGAAACGTTTCCACGGTAACCAAATAACAAACTTGACATTTGACATTGACATTATTGACAAACTGTCAATTTAGCTGTCAAACCAATTTTAAAAACTAAATTTGTTCAATTCTTTATACACAAATTCACAGATAATTAACGATGACGTGTGGAAACGTTTCCACGGTTAGCAAATAACAAACTTGACATTTGACATTGACATTATAGACAAACTGTCAATTTAGCTGTCAAACCAATTTTAAAAACTAAATTTGTTCAATTCTTTATACACAAATTCACAGATAATTAACAATGACGAGTTCGGAGTGCTAGTCCCCAAAAGAAATAAATTATGGTTTTCCTGATTTTTGATGAAATACGAAATGAAAGAAGGAAACGAAAATGAACAAAGAAAAAATGCGTTTTGAAGTCGTTGATTAAAGTCGATGGGATGCTGGCTAAATGGTTGGTTAATCGAAACTTAAGTGGTAAGTAACAATAACTAACCCTTCGGTAGTTGATCCTGATGATATCCTGATGTAGTTGTAATCCACACATTACTCCAAACTTGGCACTTACTTAATTATATTCGTTGAATTATTCTTGTTAATGTGTTTTAGGTTGCAATGTAATCCAAAAATATGCAAATAATTCAAATATCAATAACATCACAGCACAAACCGCCAAAAAAAAACAAACCCGAACGGAAAAACATTCAACAATGCAAGAAACAAAAAACTTAGTAGTACTCCTTATGTCATTTCTATTCTTTGGATTGAAGATTGAATTGGTATTGTAAGTACATACATTTGTAGTCACGTATTGAATTGAGTAATTCTTAATTTTCACTTTCACAACTCGATTTTGTTGTGTCTTGGAATATGCATTTTTGTTTTTTGTGTGTAGGTATAGTGTTGCTGTATGTATAACGAAATCGTAATCCACAAACCAAACCAGCTAACAAGAGCAAACAACACACAACTCACGATGTGCTTGCACGTTAAATACGCCACTACGGCACACCTTTTGACTTGAGTTTATTGACACCACGCCGACGGAGCCGCAGCCACGGTACGGTCGTTCAGGTAATGCGGCCACGACCAGCCACACAACTACACTAAAGTCTCTTGTTTCTTCGTTTCGTTGCCGTTCTTTTCTTTCGTTGCTGCTGAGGAGCTGAGTTGAGTTGAGTTCGAATTCTAAGTACCAGACAGAGCTCACTTCTTAACTTCTTACGTTCTTACGTGCGAGCAATCATAATGAAACCGACAAGATTGCGTCTGTTCCATGTGTCCAGGTTCACACATCACCACTTCAGTTTCCTTATTTTATTATCTCATTGTTTGAGTTTCAGCCTTATGTTATGTTTCTTGCTATTAACAACACAACCTTTCAACGTTGCTTTCGATGTTACAGGTCGTTCAGTGGTCGTGGTCGGTTGTGTATGCAATATGCATACCTATACATATATAAAGGATGCACCTGAACGTTCCTTTTTGTTAGCATTTGCATTCCTTTTGTGTGGCCCTGTACCCTGTGCCCTAACAAAACACTTCACATTTACTATGTAGACAATGTTACATCCTAGACCTAGATCCTAGACCGTTTTATTCATTTATTTAACTTTGAATTGTGTAAAATGTTGCATGGGTCGTGTTGTGTTATGCTATCTATCATTTTCTCGTCTCGTTATCTCTTTTACTTTTAAATTACATTATACAATCACCAGCGCACCAGCCAAACCACTCTTTAAGTGTTCTGTTCTTGCATTCACTCGATTCACTCGTTTTACTGTTCACATTCGCTGTGGTATTGAGTTTTGTCAGGTTTTTTTTTTGTACATGTACACCGTTCGCGTTTACAATTCTACCACGGCTACCACAACTACACAATGGCTACACACCACACCGTACCGAGCGCTCTAACCTCACTGGCTTCAACTGTTCAGTGTTCAACCAACCAACTTCATCCGACATGAATAATCCACACAATCATACAAAATTATAATACATATACAAATGCTTACACTTGGTGGCACAAACGCAAAGCACACACGAGTCACTAGCTACGGACGGTGTGCGCGAAAGGTAAAGGCAAACATAACATAAACACAAAGAAATCGACAAAAAACAAAAAAAAAATCGCGGACCTGTACACTTCGTACACTTGGTAAGTTAATAGCGTTTTCCATTTATTACACTGGAACTGGAGTACACTAGTATGCACTTTTCTTACACTGACTTAATTCATTTATAAATCAGTGTAGGCAGTGTACCAGCTCTTCGTTTTTTTTTAACACTAGTGCAGGTGCACTCCGTGTAGTTTCAGTGCAACTTTTTCACACTGTCTCGAGGAGGTCGTGGAGTTAGATAAATATGTTTGTCTATTACAGGTTTTTACACATTAATTGTTGATAGAAAAGAGTGCTGTGTAAATTAACGGCTTGTTCTATTTATTCTACACTACACTACACTTGCACTTGTCAAACAGCTGATCTCCACTGTTGGCTACACTAGACCGCCACTAGTCCGCTTCCAGTGTAACACTAGTGTAATAAATGGAAAACGCTATAAGTTTTTCTAGAGTCGACACAAAATAAGAAAACATGAATGAATTAGACTGATTCATTCATTTAAACACTTTTAAACGAAGAAAATATGAAATATATTAACGTATTCAATGAAATAATTACATTTTTCTAGTAAATTTTGTCGATTTCCAAATAAAAACAGAAATTCAAATATAGTTTCAAAAAATTCCGCCATGTCGCTAGCATGCAGTCCCTCATCAAAGATCACTCCTTATATACAGTATGGTCAACTAAATGTCTTGAAAACAAAACCCATTTTTATCAAATATGAAATAATTATTAAAAATTTCTCAATACAAGGTATGTATAATAATTCTAAAATTCGTAATATACCGGAGACAGAAATAATTTGAGAAATATTTCTTGTATTTTCATGATTTAAGTTTCTAATTTTCTTGTAGAAACATTTGGTATATTAGTGTTATAATTTCTTAGTTCCGATTTATTTCTATTGATGGCGTCTGAATCTTTGACAAATCGGAGACACTTTAGGATGGTCGCATGAAATCTATTTCAAACAATTGATTATGCGACTATACTTTTGAATTCGTGTTAAAGGCAGTGCAGTGTGGTAAACAAGAATAGCATATGACTTTTACAGAAGCAGAAAGAATAAGTGATAATTTGGTTTGTCTCTGCCTTGACCAGATCCTGGTACCCTGGTACTAGTTTGGGAAGATGGAAGAATCACGAGATTTTGTTTTTGTTATTTTTTTGTTATTGTAGTGCAGTTTGTATGCAAGTGCATTTGCACTCTGACTCTGACCTGCGCACAGCATGCTTTCTAACTAAACGAATGAAATTGCATGTTGCAAGTTGCAAGCATCAATTTTCCAGCATTCCTCCCTCATTCCAGCAAGCAACAGAAAACAGAACGCGAACTGCAACATCGCGACGCTCTGACTAAATCCGTTTAATGATTTGTTTCGTTTCGTACCAACTCGTACTCAGTTCTCTTGTGAAAATGTGAATTAAAAAGGTAACGCATTATAAAAAAACAATCAACGAATGTATGTAATAAAATACGTTGCCCGTTCGTAGTCGTTGCTCTTGTTTTCGCAGATTGTGTCAATATTTTTATCTTAGCAAACCAGCAGGCACAGGTCCGTAAATAAATGTGAACGGAAAGGGCTGAACTAAAGAAACTAACTAAAACAAACAAACAAAAGTAAAGTGTGTGTCAACTGTCAATGTCAATAATTTCGTGCTTACGAAGATTCCAAACACAACACAACAGTCAAGTGTTAATTAATTGCCTGCAATTAGTGAATTAATCGTAATGATTGTGTGCGTGTAACAATACAATAACGAATTTGAATGGGAAATTATTGTGCATAAATTGCAAAAATTAGAAGAAAAAAAAAGTAGGTGGATGTCTTTTTCAGTTGAGGTTATGTTTGTTGAAATGTTAAAAAGGCAAAACAATTTTTATTTATTTTCGTTTCCGCACCAACAAACCCTTTTTAATCGTGTACCTTTACCTTTATCTGAATATGTTTGTTTTATTTCAGGTGATGAAGCCGTAATGTAGTTACAAAATATTAAAAGAAAACAGAAAAATACGAAGAAATATTGATTCTTTTTTTTTGGTGAATTTCAAAAACTTGCAAGATGGATATAATTATGAATGAACCTATGAAAAACATCGACTTACCAGAATTAATCACCCAGCTGAAGAAGGAAAAACTGTGGGTCAACGACGAGAAATATTTAATACAGGATTGCAATGAGAAACTGGTGAAGAATACGGAAGAGTTTTTAAAGGTTGCTTGGATCAACTTCCAACAGCGTATTAATTTGAACAGTCTAGTGGGTGCTAGGGCTGATTCAACGCCAGAACAATGTTGTCGCAGGGCACATGGTCTTGCGAATAGTATTTTTATAGATGCGAAATCAATTTTAGAATATCAAGTAAGTTACTGTTGCGTAAATCAACGTATTTATGAAGAAAAAAAACTTCAAATGTTGTTGTTTAGGTAATGGTCAATTATAGTGCTTTCCTATCGTGTTTACGTACAAGACCGGAACTAGTAGCTCAATGGGTGGTGATTGGCGAAGCTCTTATACAAGATCAAAAAGCATTTTCAAGTATTTTACATAGTTTAGTCACTGGTCTCTACGGTTCGTTGCTGTTGCCACAAGATGTACGGCTGATGATGACCCTGTTGCAATGTTTAGCCAAATTGCAGTTGGTTACTACTGATAATCCAAGAAGGTACCGCTTTTTGTTTTTTTTAGTTCAATAATTCCATTCTAAGATCCGCCATTTTGGCTAATCTCAGAGTCGGACACTTGGCAACGTTGCGATGATATCGTCAGCCATATTAACAAGATGGCGACTTTTTTTGGTTCAATAATTCGATTCTAAGATCCGCCATTTTGGCTAATCTCAGAGTCGGACACCTGGCAACGTTGCGACGATATCGTCAGCCATATGAACAAGATGGCGACTTTTTTAAATTCAATAATTCCATTCTAAGATCCGCCATTTTGGCTAATCTCAGAGTCGGACACTTGGCAACGTTGCGACTTTTTTTAGTTCAATAATTCCATTCTAAGATACGCCATTTTGGTTAATCTCACAGTCGGACACTTGGCAACGTTGCGATGATATCGTTAGCCATATTAACAAGATGACGACTTTTTTTAGTTCAATAATTCGATTCTAAGATACGCCATTTTGGTTAATCTCACAGTCGGACACTTGGCAACGTTGCGATGATATCGTTAGCCATATTAACAAAATGGCGACTTTTTTTTAGTTCAATAATTCCATTCTAAGATCCGCCATTTTGGCTAATCTCAGAGTCGGATACTTGGCAACGTTGCGACGATATCGTCAGCCATATTGTCAAGATGGCGACTTTGTAAAATCCCTTTTTATTTGTATTGGAATTGGAATTATGCGTTTTTTATGTTACAGATTGTTGAAACAACGCTTATGTGCATTTTCACGCATGTATTTCTTATTTCATGAAGGTCTCACTTCAGCGAAATTATTTCTAATAGCTGCATTGCAAGGACCCATACTGAAACTCATCGCTACGTCCGACATTTTTTTAGATATAGATCCGAACAAAACATTATCAAGGTCAGTAATTATTTTATTCCCATTAGAATTTTTCCCGTTTGCACTTAATAAATGGTTGAATGTATTTATAAATGTCAGTTTTTTTTTTATTGCAATTGCGTTTTTATTTAGGTTTACACAAAACGAACTAATCGAGAAGTTTGGTGATGAAGGTACAGACAACTATAACAACAAAATATCCAATTATCGCGTCTGGAGCGTTCGTAAACTGTGCGAATACGCGAAATCGTTTATCAACAGCCTCCAAGACAACGTTTACTGTTTCCCCACGAGTCTAGCATGGCTTATCCGTCAAATTGCTCACATGATATCAAAATCCTTCAGTCCAAACTCAAAGGAAATCAACGCAATCACAACTGACCTCGTCTTCACACTCTTTGTATGCCCCGCAATAGTTCAACCAGAGCCATATGGCATTTGCGACGCCCCAATATCAGAAATCGCTCGCCACAACCTCATCCAAGTCGGGACCATCATTCAAATGCTCGCCTTGATGAAATTTGAAACGCCCGATGCGAAATTAATGGATCTGTACAAACTGTTTGATAGCGATAGCATTTCGAACTTTTTGGACACCATTTTGAATAATTCCGATGACGTTATGAACGAAAAAATTCCAATGGAAAATGTTCCCGGTGTTCAGCGAAACATTGCGTTGTTCACTGAACAGGAACTCTACGATTTGGTATCGTTTTTGAAACGTGCGCAGAATTCAATCTCACAGGACCAACAGGCAACTGAAGAGGCATCGAGTGATTATTGCAGCAACAATGCAGATAATGCCGCTGCACAACCAAACGATCCGGTTGTTGTGCTCGTGAATAAATTGCCAACGTCGAATGAGTCATCGCCACGGAATACCTTATCGAATGCGTCCTCCAATAATGTCTCCCCAACGAAGAAGTCCCAGCAGTTACTCAATCGCGCCAAAATGCATTTGATGAAGCAGCCGAGTAACGGGGAAACGGATGATAACAACACCGTGTTGATAATACCTTTGGATTTAGAGGAGATTGAACATATCGGATTGCTATCCGAAGATAAAGTTGTTGCTTTAGATTGCACTTCGCTGCACATTGATGAAGATACTGTCGTGGTGGCTATCCATGGCCCGATTGAGAAACGCACGCGATTTTCCCACAATGACGATGGTTCCATTGGGAATACGTCGGATAATTTGGAAGTTATTTCCGAGGCGGCGAGCAATCATTCGGTGGCCAGCAGCATTGAATTGGAGAACGAGGATCAGAACGACAACGATAATTTATCGGACATGGTCAGTGCTAATGTTTCCGGTCGGGGGACACCTAATATTTCCGGTAGGGATACTCCAAGCTCACAAGTTACGGAGAACGAGGATAATCGACCGCTGGTGGAGGTGCGACCTTTTCTGGTCCAGCCGCAACCGCAGCTTAAACAAATCCGTTCGGAGATTGATGATAAGTTCTGTAAATTTGAGATTAAAAATTTGCTCGCCGGAGATGAAACTATCTCCATTATTTCAGATACTTGGAGTACGGATGTCTTGGCTTCGGATAGCGAGACGATTGAAGCGATTGAACGGCACGAAGCACATCCGCAGTTTCCGCCTGTGATCGAACAGCCAAATCTTGATGTTGCGGAAACTCATAGCGAAAGTGCTTGGTCCACGGACGTTTTGGCTTCGGATACAGAACGTTTGACCGAAGTCGACAATGATGATATTGCTAGTGTTGCGCCTTCGGATGATACTGCTAGCGTCGCCAGATCGGATGATGCTGCGAGTGTAGCGCCCTCGGAGCGATCAGAGATTGACGATCATAATTTAGATCGTCGCCTATCGACGGCAAGTGCTAACAATTTCGGCACTTTTCAGTCGAGTCAAAATAATAGTCCAAGTGCTTTCCAAGAATATCATGCGGATGTTTCCGCCATTAGGCAGGAGTCGTTGCCTAATTACAAATCTGAAATACACGACGGTTACTACGAAAGATCAATTTCTACGTATTCCTCCGCCTCGACGGTGGATGCGAATATTTTGAGACCTATAAGTCGCAATCTCCCTGAGACAACTAAACGCGACGCGATTATCATCGACAAATCGGTGGATATCAAGCGGTCGGTACTTGGCGACATCAGCAATACGAATAACATCGATGCGCCCGGCCCGAGCGGGATAAAAACATCTTCGGAACCGCCATCTTCTTACATGTTGGTGAAAAGTGTAGAGACGAAATATGAAGATATCAAGGGCGATATGCAACTTAGCAATACCAGTTTGAACTCATCAAGCAGCAGCAGCAGCACGAATAGCTCCGATGTGCAAAAGACAGATAAATGGAAGACCAAATGGCTCAATAATGGAATAGAATGTGATGCCGCTTCGGGTTCGACTGGGGATCAGAAGAAATCGCGACAGAAACCTTCACCTTCGACGGGTGCTATTCCGAAAAGCATCAGTTTCGATATGAGTGCCGAAAAAGGTGATAAAGATTTAGATGATGAACATAGGAGCAAACGTGGGGGCAGCTTTTTCGGCAAGTTTCGCATGAATTTCCGACATCGTCGCGCGGGTAAATCATTCCGCGGTGCTGGCTCAGACGGAGACTATAATAATGGGATGCGGTTCGAAGAGGATGATGCACGGGGAAGACGACATAGTGAGTGTGCTAACTTGAAAACAATGCAAGGTAATTGTTTGATATTTTAGTGGTTTTCATTAATATGCATTTGGGGGGAAATTTCAGATGTTACTGAAGATATTCTAGCGAAATATCGCACGAAACCTAATGAGAACGGGATTGTAAACGTCGCGAAAGAAAAACCCACGGAAATGGACCCGGTTGTCTGTCATAATATTGATGGAAATTCGATTTTTATTGATGCGAAAAAGAAATTGCGATGGGTACTCAGCCATTCGCGGACTCATTATACAAAATACAAAAAGGTTAGTGTTATTCATAGAGTTATAATATTCCTAGAGAGAAGGTATTTATACAAATGTGATGCCACTGGTCCGCCATTTGCACCTTAACAAACTAAAACCCTAAAATGTAGACTACCAAAAGTACGCGAGACGAGTATTTTAAATTTCGTGCTTTTTTGGTGCAACACAAAATGGCGATTTGTTATAATCCCCTTCCGTCACCTTCTCCATTAAATCGTCTTTATGTTCTCTCTGTAGGCTTCTATCTCTATGATGTTATTAAATCTATAAATGTCACTTTGGTCACCATCTTGTTAACCTAACTCTAAAGCCATTTTGTTTTTTTTGACATTTGTTATATTTCAATGCAGGACGGTAGAAGACATATCAAAAAAGAATTAGAATCATTTCTCCAAATAGAATTGGCAAAAGCAAGGGATTTGAGGCAATGGACGTGTGCAGCACGTGTAGCTGAAGCTCTACGATGCATTCGCTTGCTGGACATTGCCGGCTTCAATAAGTTATGCGAACATTTAAAGGAAGACCTAACTCGACGTTCGGTTTACTTAAAATACTTATTTCGATCGAAACAGACATTATTGTCATCGCATTCTTTCCTCAAGGAGTAAGTATTGTAAAAATTGGACAACAATTGAGAAAGATAATATTTTATGGCGTGTTTTAGACTGGGCGATCAGGTCGTCCGCGAAAAAGAACTATGTATGTCATTTCTCGTTGAGATCTGCGTTCGCAACTTTCTCGACAAATACCACGACGACTTGCAGACCTTTTGTCAAGAATTCAAACAACAATCACTCATCGATGAAAAGAATCATCTTCTAGAAAAATTCCTCCGACATTTGTACGCGTTGATCAAGAAAGATGCACTATGGCAAGGTATGTCTTGTGTTTTTTTGTGTCCATTTGTTTTGTTTTGTGACTTAATTTGTTTTACCTTGATAGACGCAACAGAAATACAAATGAAATTGACGCGAGACGCATTAGAACGTAGCATTATGATGGAAGTGTATCATTACGCGTTGTATCCGAACGACGATGGCGATAGGCATCGCGATAGCGTGTTGTGCAGCCACTTGAAGAAGTTGGCGAGCACTATTACGCCGGGGAATAAGTATCTGATGATCAGTAAAGTCCATCAGAACGAATGTCCATGGCTACCGGCACAGGAAGCGTTACAAGCAATGGCTGCGTATCGAACGCCAAGGGATAAAGTTGCTTGCGTCACAAGATGTGCTTTCGCCATCATGGATCTTTTATCGTTGGCACAGGGTAGTTCGGCTACAGCTGATGATTTGATTCCTGTTTTTGTTTATGTCATCATACAGGTAAACACACTGTTGTTTTAATTATTCTTAAAAAGCCATTGCTTTTTATTAAATTTATAAAGTTGAGTTCTAACATGACTTAAAATCACGTAACAGCGAACTGCGCATGAGCAGTAGTAGAATGAGAAGAAACCTAACTTTTTTTTTTAAATTTATTTAGGTGAATCCACAAGATCTGCTCTCTACAATACAATATGTAAATAGTTTCTATGCAAATCTATCCGGCGAAGACTTCTTCTATTGGACGCAATTCTGTTCGGCGGTTGAATTCACCAAAACCATGGAGTACACCGATTGACACATGCTGTTTAGTAGTTTTTTAGGAGATGTTGATGATTACTAGCTAAATTCAATCGTGGATAACCTTGGACTAAGGTAAGGTGCTCCAAGCAAAGCTGGCTCCAAGGCAACTATTAGTTCATTATTTAAAATATTTGAACAACATTAAAATCAGATTAAAGATGTAATAGATAACAAAAATCAAAAACTAATTAATTTTCACGTATTTTGATAGTTTGATTGCTTGCAACGTGAAAATATTCAATCGTGAATGAAATAATTTTGAATCAGTTTTGAAGCGGAGTGTACATTTTGTATATAAACTGTTATGTCTAGTTGAGACTAGTTAAAATTTTATATTTTTGTTATAAAGTAGAAAAGAGCAGAGGAACTATCAAAACATTCTGATTCAGAATGGTCGATCACATGGCGAGTTTTGTTAAACATTGCCGAATTTAAAAATATCGTAGCGCCATCTTCTCAATTTACTTAACCTTACTTGTTGTCCATTCTGTTGAACGGCTCAAAGCGTAGTTAAAATGAAGAGGGAAATTAATTGATTGAAATGCTTTTTTGCACATATTTATTATTAAATTAATACAATATTATCATTATTCTTATTATTATAGAAAATAGATTAAATATTTTAACAAGAACCACAATTAATCTAAAGATATGAACCTACGTGTCCCTTCAACTGAAATATTAACATCCTGCCTCTTTGATTGACATAAGTTTCCTTTATTAATAGTTTTTACTTAATTAAAACAAAATTACTAAAGGCTGGTTTATGATTGACATAATATTATCATAACATAAGACATAAAAAGTTCAATTTTCAAAAAAAAAAATTATAAACTAACCCTTATTAGTCATTATGAATTTGTCATGACGTAATGCTTGTACTACTTGTGTCGTATGTTATGTTAATATTATGTCAATCATAAACCAGCCCTAACAGTGAAAAGTCCTAGTTTTTAGTTTAGTTTATTTTATTTGCATTCGTAGAAAACGATGACACGAAAGTAGCCATTTTGTTTACTTTTGATTGACTTTGTCATACTCGATACTCACAATTATCATGTCCAACTTTCGTATCAATCAAAATTGTAAATAGAATAGTAATATGTGTTTATAAAGATCGACGACATAGTGGGCAACGTCGATTTCTATGACTCCAACTACTAATGCAATGTTCATGATAGATATGTCCACAATTTAAAATCCGCACCTGTCTGTTTGCAAAACGATCCAAGCAAATGCTGCACACTTGCGTTGCTTGTTGGAAACCACTTTGATGCGGTTCCTCACAATGCGATTGACGATTATAATAAAACATCGCTGCAATACCGCTCGCCACAGCCACTCCAACGCCAATCACTAGCTTCAGTAGCAACGGATTCATATTCGCTTCTTCCTTCCTGGAAGACATCTATAGTTTCGAAATGTCTGATTTTATTGAAATAACATCGTGCAATGTTGATTGAATATTGTTGGCTACAAACCTACTCCACTCGACGGTTAACGGAGATGATCAAATTAGAGCAATATTTATTGATTTCTGAGTGAGCAAATGTTTACATGATAATTTTGTGCCTTGAAATGAAACGCAAAAGACGGAACGTTACGAACGTAAAACTTATTTTTGCTAGATTGACTCAGTTTTTGATTGCGATTGTGTTGTGATAAATATGTAAATACCCGATTGCCTGCTGCTTATGTCAATATTGTCAATTGTCAAAGTGACGTTTGTTTGTGACGTATTATATACAGAGTGGTTTGTTGCAAAATATTTCACAAGAAAAATCAGTGATAAATTCTCATATAATTGGTCTACAACTAATAGTATATTACTCAATAAGCGCATATGTTGGCTATTATACTCGAGGGCGAAGTTTACATAGCGAGACGTTAGTCGAGCGGAGTAATCGCCCGAGCATATAATAGGGCATATGCGCGAATTGCGACGACAAAATTTAATTTGGCTTTTAAACTTAAAAATTCAACCATGGAATTCAACACATAATCCTAGATGCAGTCCGTGTGTCACATATCATTATTGAGTGCAGCGAAGAGCTGTGCTTGACGTAAAGTAAATCTCTAGAGCAGCGTTTCCAAAAGTGTGGGTCGCAGAAAAATTTTGCCGGGTCGCGATAAAAATTGTAAAAACACAAATAACTTGACTTTTATTCAAAAATAAAATTTGTTTTGTAAATAAATGGTTTTTCTCATAAGGTGGGTCGCGAAAAATTTTAAAACCTCGTACCGGTCCGCGGCTAAAAAAGTTTGGGAAACGCTGCTCTAGAGGAATAATGACCTATTATTGACGTGTGTCAAGCTCCATTATTCGCGAGTGGTTGAAATGTGGTCTATATGCGCCTGTATACAAACCTAATAATGGTTGTTTTACTTGGTCGTCGCGGATAAATTAAATTACTTATTTTAAGAAAACAAATTTAATAAATTTTTCTAAGAGGAAATTGCGATTTAAATATTTTTTTTAAGTTAATATGTTTGTATTTTCAGGGTAACGTAAAAATATCATTTTATAATCTTGTTTACTTACTTTGTAAAATAAATAATAGCAATTACATGCTTGGCTAATGATAACTCACGTTTTTATTTGATTTTTTGCAAAAAAAAAAAAAAAAAAAACTAAAAATAAGATTTGTTATTGCTACTGTTGCGATGCGATGTAAAATCACTGGAATGATTTTTTTTCAATAATTATATTCAGGAATATTCCACAATTAATTTTTTTAATAAAAGTGCTTATAACTTTATGCAACCAACATACCATTTCCCCTTAAAATCATGTATATCGACTTGGCAACACCGCGTTTATACTCAATTCAAATTTCATTGGGCGCATTCAGAGAAAAAAAGCAATAAAGCGTCAAATTTTTGCGCTTTGCTGCTGCACTTACGTTGGCTGGCATGTATAAAATAAGCTACAAATCAAGCAGCGTTAAAGTTTTGACATACATCTAAAGTTTCAATAAAGCGATGCAGCGAAAAATATATACGCTTCTCTTCATCAATGGCGGATTGCTGCAGCAAAGCTCTTTAAAAAGTAACATTTCACAGACCGCTCAAAGATTTTGTAATTGTAGCGCAGCTGTAGTTCGCTGTAGTTCGCTGAATGCGCCCATTATCTAACTTTAACTTGTCAATGTCAATTGTCATCACAATCTGTCATATCAAACGTCAAAGTCACAGTCAAAATACTTGTTAAACTATAATAATTAAAATAACAATTTTTTTCGATTAAATTCAACTTGGATATATTCACATTAATTCCGTTCAATTATCAACAAATTCATGATGTCATTGGAACAAACAGCATGTGAAGGTAAAATCGGTAAAATATACCATGTCTAACATAACCTCTACTAAAATCAACGAGCAAACTTTTTCTTTAAACTTTAAATAAATACAATGATTTATGTAATTATACTACAACTCTATTTACAGATTTAAAGGCATTTGAACGTCGCCTAACTGAAGTGATAGCTTGCCTACAACCATCAACAGTACGTTGGAGAAGTATGTTTGTTTGTCTTCTTTTTTTTTGAATTTTTATAACAAGAGTCTGTTTCGTTTCAGTTTTACTGTTAGGAGTCTCCATTTGTGTTGCAACGGGTGCATCACAATGGTTAATGGATCCAGTAACAAGAGTTGTGCCATTATCTCAATCACTATCCAATCATCCTTTCTTTATACTGGCTACTGCAGCATTAAGTAAGTTATAAAGTTATACAAACAATTATAAAACAAGATTACTAATGTTTAATGGTTTTTTTATAGTAATAATATTCCTTCTTGGTGTGCATAGACGTGTTGTTGCAGCAAGTATTATAGCAGCACGAGCTCGCGAGGTTCTGTGTGATTTTAACATGTCTTGTGATGACACAGGTAAATTAATATTGAAACAACGACCAAACAATATGACATAGTTGAATCATTAAATTACGAATGCGAATGCTCATAACTTTTTTTTTATAATAAATTGAGAATATGACTACCTTAATAAATTATTGTCCGCCATTACTAAATTAGTATGAAGTTTGACATTTACCTGTCATTTGATAAACAAATTGTACAGATGAACGGTGGAAAGTTTCCATTGAGGACATTTATAAATGGCTGATGGTGGGAACAACGCTGATTTGGTGCTAAGATATAGGCAAAAAAGTCCTAGGTCACAAATGAACCCAAAGTTTCATTCTACATTTTGGAGTTTTTATTAAAAAAAAGTGAGAGTTTCCTAAAATTTCATTTATTTAAAAGATTCTGATGATTAATGTCCGGACAGATTACGTAAAAATCATGGGGTTCCGTGGTTTGCGCTACATGATTTGATGTACTCGTGCAGAGAGTCTCACATGGGTTGTTCTTGTAACGCACATCTTTATTTTGACAGTAAATAACTTCCTTCTTTACCGACCGATTTTGTTTATTTTTACACCTGGTTCTAGTTAAATGGTTATCTACCCACATACCATCCCTATATGTTGCTTGGTTTGCCCGGAATTTTGTTCACAGATAGATAGACACACGGACATCACTCTAAAAACCACTTTTTCTGACTCCGTGAACCAAGAAGATTCATGGAGATGAAAACCTGACTTCGAAATTTTGACCGATTACATATCTTTCCTACCAAGTAAGTCAGAAAGGAAAAACTGAAATTAAAAGAATATGAAAATTAAGTTGTATAAAACAATGAAATCGATAATTATTATGTACATCAAACAAAATGGAAAAACAGAAACCAAATCTATTTTTTGTTTGTTGCTTCATTATTTCTTTTTTTTTACAAAAATATCTACAATGATAGACTACAAAAATGATCTAAAATTTTATATATTATTAATAATTGAAAATGATTATAATAACTAACATATTAGTTGTGAAGTAAGTCGTTGTATAATGTCTCGCATTAATAATCTACAAAGAGTCTCTACGTTTCTAATTAATTGCTAGTGTTCGTCTACGATGAAGAGGACATCAAAAGTACAAATTACAAATAATGTTCTACCGCATTACTTATATTCTTTTTTCATAATATAATAATGCTCACAACAGCAAAGATATATTACAAGACAAAAGAAAACCGAAAAAATATTGTTACATATAAAATAAATCGGTACGGGTACGCACCGCACAACTTTTTGAATTTATTTTACATATGAAATAAATCGCACAACTTTCCCCGACTATATACACTACGATTTCATAGCACTAATCGATCGTAAAATTAATTTTGACCGTTAAGTGGAAATTATTTCTACGATCGACGAGTTCTACGAAATCGTAGTGTATATATGATCGGAAAGTTGTGCGGTACGAATTTAACGCACCGATTTATTTCATATTTAAAATAAATTCACAAAGTTGTGCGGTGCGTATCCGTACCGATTTATTTATTTTATGTAAAATTAATTCAAAAAAAAAAGAAATTCAAACTAAAAAGAGCTTGTTGAACCGCAAAAAGTGTTAGTTAAGGATGCTAATCTAGCAATGTAGTTAGAATAATTAATAAACATAAATCAAGTTTAAATAAAAAGGTTCGAAAAATAAAACTAAACAAAATCATATACATTTATAATAATAATCAATAATAAAAATTAAAAACGAGATAATAATAACAACAAAAAAAGATAACGTTAATTTCAACAACTAAAATTTGTATCTATAAACGAAAACTGGTTCATTGTTTGATAATTATTAATTACTTTACTAAAACTTTATATTGTTTTCTTTTCTTTTGTTTTTTATTTTGTTGCGGTTTTGTTTAATGAACTTCATGAAATTATTATGTATAATATTTAACAAGATTTTTAATAATGATAAATTTTTTCTTAAACATAATTTTTCAGGTCTGTTTTGTTCTTCTTAACACTATATTTGTATTATTATAGCATTTTTATGAACGATGAACGTTTGTTTCGTAATTTGGTTAAATAGTGCTTTTTTTTGATAAAAAAATACATGGATTCGTAACATTCATTAACATGTAGATGTATAACCACAGAACTGGTATACACTGCGTTTCATTGAACCTGTTTCCATTGAAAAATAATCAACTTTCGGATAAATATTCGGTTGTGCCCTGATGTGAATGTAAAAAAGGTGGACAAGCGAAAATATTTTAATGGTAACACGATGGGTGAAACCCAGAGTATAAAATTTAACAGCAATTTGGTAAAAGTAAAATTACAAGTTTCTTTCGTATAAATACATCTAAAACGCGGTTTCATAATGAAACTAAGCAGTTTTTTTTGGTGTAAATAAAAAGTTTCTGTTTGTGTTGTACACATGAACATTTTGTTTGCACATATTTCTATACAAATTATCAACTTTTCAACATTTAACATTAATATCTCCTCAATCATTGACATTTCTTAATTTCTTTTATAAAAACAATAACGAAATTGTTGCGCAAAAAATTTTGCACCCAATATTAAGTCGTCATATAAAAGTTTATTCCCTTTTTTCATAATAATTTTCATCATTCACATTTAAGGCAACTATTTTGTAAAAAATTCAATCTCAGTTCTCATTTTCTTCGATCTCTCATCACTTTTCACTTTACTTTTTGATATCGTTAATAATATGCGTTTCAGATGTTCACCAATCATTCAATGAACTTACGCATAGATAGTTACACAGATAACATCAAAGCATTGTTATCATTTGAGTTCGTTCCACAATAAATCGTCAAGTGCGCATGCGCAGTAGCGTAGAGAATACCGCATGACACTTTAAACGCCTCGCAAGTAATTGTAAAACACACAGAGTGCAAAAATAAGTTTAAGAACATTTATATGATGGTATTGGACAATGAAATAATTAAATAAAAATGAAACTAAATCATAATATTTGACAATTATTATGTTCAACAAGAAAACGATAGTTTTCAGCAATAATTAGGTATTTACACAAACAAATTGAAACTTAAACAATCAACTTAACTTTTAACTCAATTTGCCAATTTTTGACAATATAAAATAAATCTATTCAGATGTTCCACGTTACGTCATCCCTACGTCACAGAGCTAATTTTAATCATATGATCGGGATAAAGATGGCGGAAAAACCATGCACCTCAAGCACAACAAAGGTCATCCCACAAATTCAATGCAGTTAAGGAAAACTGAAAGGAACACACAAAAATAAGCTCAGAGCAGGATGACCCTGGATGTGCTCGAGGTGTACGTTTTTCCGCCATCTTTATCCCGATCAGCGATTCATTGAGAAGGTCAAATAAAGGTTAGACCTGTCACCTGCTGACATGGAACATCTCAATAAAAACAAACAAACAAAAATTATGAATTCCTTTACTTTCACTAGTGTACCTAGCTTAAACATAAAACTGGTAATTGTAATTGGTAATGGTAATCAATTATTTAGGTAATTCTATCATTTGCGAATCATTAATCATGAAAATGAAATACATATTTTTCTTTCTTGCTGTGTGTACTGAGTGCTTACAATAGTTGATATTTGATAACAAGTTATTTAATGAACTTAATCCCCAATTAGTTATTGTCTTTTCATATTTTATTATTTTTTATAATAATAACCAATGGTATTTCGATTTTTCGTTACGAATTCATCGATTAACTTTTACTTACTTTTACTTACCGCGTCGGCAAATATACATATATTTGTCACATATTTTTAATTCCAAATTGGGGAATTAATTCTAAATCGCATTTTATAGTTTTTTGTAAGCAAATTAACGAACTCCATGACTTTTGTTACTAAATTTTGTATTTTAGGGGTTTTGTCTTTGAAACCAAAATATTGGATTCATCTCCATGACACAACCTGGTTTGGTTTTTCATCATTTTTAAAGACCTAAATGAATAATCTACGAATGTTTTTATGTTTTATAATTTTTTTCATGAATATCTGGCATCATTTAGTTGTTTCGTTTCGTTATCTAAATAAATACAACAATTTAAGCAGTTTTCTTTCACTACATTTAACTTTTTACTATGTATATGTGTATATATCAACAATTTCTTTAGGGTTATTTTCTTTTACGTTTTGTATCAATAAAAATGTCTTATTAATATAATTTTTGTTCGGTGAACACATTCAGTAAGTGCTCCTCCCATGAATGCGCGCCAAATTTGAATTGCTTGGTAAGAATGTTGCACGCACCTTGTATCGTTGTATGCTTGACTTGTGTTTTTATTGTTTAACGTGTGAAACTGGTTGATGCGCACAATGTTCTGCGCAATCAAGCCGCCTATTAGCAATGAACTTACGGAATGTGTTCGGCGAACGCATTATAACTTTCTGTATTCAACATTGAAAAAATGGTGCTCAATTTAGTCAAGTGTCTTTTAACTACTAGGTAAATAATTAAATAGCTGCATTTCATTTGCATTATAGTTTATTCATTGTGATGAGCATTTTTGCACCCCTTCATCTTCGCCATCTTTATGCACAAAGAGGCCAACTATAATTCATAATTTTACTGTATGTATTATCATTTAACTTCAACCAAAAAATAGACTATATAAACATAAAAACAATCAACAATTAGTCTACTAAGATTTATAACAAGGGCGTCGCCATTTTAATTCATCGTTCGTAATCATTTTCTTTTTCATCAAAAGTCGTAAAAATCGATTAGGACAACGACATTAGGTATATATGTAGATTAAGATTTCAGTAGTTTATATTTTACATACATCTTTCTTTATAGAATATAGTATTTCATCTGTTTTTGTTTGTAAGATAGTTTTACTTTATTTTGCACTTTTTTAATAGTATGAAATTGGCGTGCTAGGGCTTTTCTACCGAGTGATTTGAAATTATTAACAGCTAGGCAGCTGGGACCTGAACATAAAAGTCCGGTTTACAATGGAGAAGTTTGACATTCCAAGTATGACGTAGAAATGTTAAGTATATACGCCAGCATACTGAAGAAGTTCACACAATCGAACTTCCGCAGTTTTCACGTGACACGCAGGAGAGAACGGCTAGGAAATTGGGACTGCGCATACAGTTCACCCAGCCATAATCACAAACAACAAATTTGAAGCGACACGTGAAACTCAGTGGCAGTTCTATTTCATAGGTTCGTCATAAAATAGTTAAATTCATTCTCTTGGAACTTCAAACTCAAACTTCTGCGTCTCGCGTATTCATTGTAAACAGGCAAAAAAATAGGCCATACCCAAGGAGACAACCAACTACGTCAATAATTTAAAGTGACTCTGTAGTGAAGTAGCACGCTTTCTTATAGTATTATATCACGGTATTAGGGATATCCAGGTATAATATTGCGTTCCATTTTGATGAACGTCTGCGCATGACGTCACGTGGCGAGTTCTCCGTATGGAGTATAGAGGCAGTGTAAGCATTTAAACATAAATTCAAATTTAAAAAATATAAAATATATTTTATCCGCGACGACCAAGTAAAACAACCATTATTAGGTGTGTTTGTAGGCAACTAATAGCTCAGATTATAATCACTCGCGAATAATGAATGAGTTTGACACACGTCAATAATAAATCCATTATTCCTCTAGAGATTTACTTTACGCCAATCACAGCTCTTCCCTGCATTCAATAATGATATGTGACATACAGGCTGAACAAACTCAGCTTGCCTTGAACGCTTGAACTCATATATGACAGAAGTCGGTTGTCAAATATTGTCTGTCAAGCAAACGTGTTCACACTGCAAGTTGAATTCCATGGTTGAATTTTTAAGTTTGAAAGCCATATTGCGCAATACAAATTATTACTGAAATTTTATTTATTACATACAAAATACATTTTTACCTTTTTGGAATGGCATTAGCGATTTTTCTACTTTTCACGCGTAGATTGCTGATTATTAGATTCATGTTATTCAAAATTGATAATTACGTATCAAGTGACAAACCAAATGCTTAGGGTTCTGTGTCGACTGTCTTGTTCCGGAACCCTAACCATCAATGATGGTAACATCAAACCAATCATTTACCTAAAATTAGAAAATAGTTACTCTAATGTTTAAACAAAGCAACCCAACCGAAAAAACACACAAGTTAAAAAAATTTGGAACATTCCAACCAATTTTCTTCGTCAAAATAACCAAGTGACCCAGAACGACTGATGGCTTTCGATACCGTGTATGAGAGAAAAGTTTTGTAGCAAGCTTAACCTTTTGCCGTTAAGCTCCCTTCACATTTAAATTTTCTTCCGAAATTTTATACGTGATAGTAAGATCTGATGCGCTAGTTTGCTTTAATAACTTTTTTCTACATCTATTTAATTATATGGTCATTATTAGCATTTTTTGAGTGATTCGTGGTACCTGCTTCCAATTTCCAACTAAGCCCCTCAACATCACAACCTATATAATTATAATTGTATGGTTTCAGCGTTTCGTCATTTACTTTGTCGTAAAGATAAGCACATTGCACTTTCGTTTCATCAAAAGACAAAACGCAAACCCTTTGCAATTCAGTGAGGTCCGATGATTTAATGACAGTCAGGACAGACAGACTTTAAAATACTTGGGCAAATTTCGATTTTTCTGCAGCATGCGCGTAGAGTTGAAATCGCTGGGAAAGGAAATCCCCTTTTCAATAATAGGCGATAGATAAGTAGATAAGCCCTAGCACCTGCGGAGTGCATTACTATAACCTTTGAAATAACTTCCACGGTCAATCTTGGGCGAGTATTAAAGTGAGTACGTTTCTTTATTTGTTGTTTTGTAAAAAGGCTTTGCGAAGCCCTTGAATGGCCGTCTAACAACACAATTTTTGCATTTACCGTTGCAATCATACATTTCTCGTTCTTGCTCGGCAGAATATCATCATCTGTGTCGGTTCTACGCGAATTTGAGCATGATCTTGTTATCCGCGAGGGGTGAACAGCTAGTTACAAAATTGTACACTTAGTGTGAATTCCCTGGTAATTCTTCTGTGAATTCAGTGAACATTTGAATTGCGAATTCAACGTGAATTCGCAAAAAATGTGAATTCACGTGAAAAAATGTAAATTCATGCGAAAAAATGTGAATTCATGTGAAAAAATGTGATATCATGTGAAAATAATGTGAATTCATGTGAATTTAAAAATATCGCGTAGAAAAAGACACATTAAACGCATGCGCAATATAGATTTTAAATCTTTTTAGGTTATATAATTTGTTGAAATG
>JARJEB010017530.1:0-16676 GCA_030264535.1 Liometoxenus newtonarum | reverse complement strand
GTCATAAACAACTTTTCCTGACTCAGGCAAGCGATATTCATGGGGACTTCAGTTTTTTGGGTGAATCCAATACTTTCCAATTCCTCCTTTCCTACCGGATATACAAGGTGACACAGAATAACGGGAATTTTTGAAATGTAGTATCCGAAAGGAAAATTGAATTAAAATTTAAAAACGCACCGAAATCATCAAATTATTGAACAACAAAATCGGTGCGTTAAATTCGCACCTCACAAGTTGCCGACCGTATCCCCAACGATTTCATAGAACTCGTCCATCGTAAAAGTAATTTTTATCGCAAAGTGGAAATTATGCCGGAATTTAAGGATATCTAAACATAATCAATATTTCCCCTTTCCGATCAAAATTACTTTTACGATCGACTAGTTAGTTCTATTAAATCGTAGGGGATACGGTCGGAAAACTGTGCGGTGCAAATTTAACGCACCGCTTTATGTAAATGTTAAATTTTAATTTCCATTACGTTTATTGAAGTTAAAAATGATATTTATAATCATAATTTTCATATGTTTAGCCACATTATTATAATATTCTATTCTTATGCTGGTGAGTGTTATTGGATTGTTGAAATGGTGGCACATATCTATGAATCCATTAGCTCTAGAATTCAAAACACTTTCGGAAATATTTATGCTAAAATCAATATTTAGCCAGTTCGCAAATTAATATTTTGATAGCCAATAAATTTTACCATCCGATTTTGTTTATATTTACTGGAAGTTCAAGTTAGATCGACAGCTGCCCAGTTACCAAATTTCATCTGTATAGGTTGCTTGGTGTGTCCACAATTTTGTTCACAGACACAGCACACCAAAAACCGCTTTTTCGGATTCAGGGAAGCGAGATTCTTAGAGATCCGTTGATACCCCGAGTTCGATATTTTGACTGATTCCGGAATTTGGAAAGTAAAAATTAGATATAATTTGTTGACGAGTTTATAAAACTGATTATAATATTGTTTTATAATAATATTCAGTTTTTTGTAACTGGATATGTGATGGCCTACATTTAACTTCAGAACGTTGATGTATGAATGTAAGATCATTTTTGTACTTTCGATTAAAAAATTATTATTAAAATTAAAACGCATAAGAAATTCCAGAAGAAATCACAAATATATTTTACAACCTCGTTCCGATAGACAGCGATGTAAGTCCGCCAGAACCAATTCGCAATAATTTATGATTAAACGAACTTACCTTAAGTGAAGTTCTATCATAATTATATGAGCGCTTCGTTCGAAAGATTAAATCGTAGTACCTCCAACTCCCGCTAGGTTGTGCCACATACTTGAACTAGAAATAAAAATGCGCTCCTAACTGACCATCAGTGGAGTGATCTCATTACTTCAAAGCCAGATTGTCGAAAGAGGAGTAGGGTAAGGGTTGGGACTTTAATCTTTCGAACGAAGCGCTCATATAATTATGATAGAACTTCACTTAAGGTAAGTTCGTTTAATCATAAATTATATTTCACGCTTCGTTCTTCAGATTAAATTGTAGATGGTTGAAGCAGCGACAATCAAGGAATCTTGAATGTATTAAACAGAGATAAGAACATGAACAAAATAAAACATAACATACAAATACCAATTCGGTATTACACATTGCTAAAACAAAAGTTAAAACATAATACATATAAACATACCATTTAGGCATTCAAAATCTCCAAAGCAAAACTGTCAGTATCCGCGACTGGACGGTTATAGAATTTGGCGAAAAATCTGGATGTAGCCGACCAATTCGCCGACCTTCTGATGACATCCCAAGACATTCCTTTTCTATTGGTTGCTGAGGTTGAGGCGTGACGGAAACTGTGCGCATTAAAAAATTCGGTATTTATACCACTCTGGCTCAGCAACTTTAAGGCCCAACGGCCTAGAGTTTGACTCGATACGGCCTTCTTTGGTTTCTTATATGATAAAAAGAGCATACCTGCACCGGAACGAATAGGTGATGTAAACTGTAAGTATTCTTCCAAGCATCTTACTACGCAGATGATCCTCGAATCGTCATATCTGGGAAGATCTAGAATCGATTGGGCCAATGTACCTGAAGTTTTAATTTTGTCCGATATTAATATGGAAGCTCCATATGCTGAGATCATGATGTTTCGTGTTCGTATAAGCGCAAATTTTTTGCATTCTATGACCCGTCGTTAATGCCAGTAAGGTCACCGACTTATAGGACACCCACTCCAGGCTTTGAGCAGTTTGGGAATGTCGCATGGCAAGGTCGCAATTGTGCCACTGCCTTGCAGACACGCCTAATTTCTGTATTTTTCCCAAGGTCATTACCTACAATTAAAGAGATTGCTGGATCTGGCAGTGTTTATCGTTGAATAGGAAGAGTTTTTGTCGAAATGGTCCTGGAGTGACGTGTTCAGATTCTTTGAGAAAGTGTACCATGCCAGCAGGTAGGTTTGAGCAGGTGCCTTCGTTGATCGAGACGAGAGGCTGGCGTCTCAGAAAGATCAAATAGGAAGCGTCATCGCTGCCTTGGGAAAAATCGCAAAATTCTTAATTGACAAGGTCGAAGATAAGGAGAGTATTGAGATCATCATATATACTGCTTCATTGTTGCTTTTGATATGGAACTCATCATAATCTCAGAAACTTCCCTCGGGATTCTTTTTGAGACTAAAGCTGACCGCACAATAGACCTGCCATAAATGTGGTCGATCTGTACATCGGGTCTGTCGGGTACGCGAAATAAATTGACCTTTAGCTTGATCTGCGTCCGTGATTGTTCCAAAGTCTAAAAGTATATAGATGTCTAAAAGCATATAGATCGCTCTAGACATACTTTGTAGTTCCTTCTCAGAGCAGTTCTGCTCTAGAAGGGGCGACAGTTGGAATACAACTCTTGCTAAAGGGATCTTATAGCCCCCCCCCCGCAACCCAAGACAGAACGTTCGGGTCCTGCTTAATATCCCTCCATGCATTTATAAAGAAACGAAGCCTGCCAGCTGACCTACTTACGTCTAACGTCTCTTGTAGATGCGCGGTGATGTTTTTCTGGCCTCCCATTGCCCCCTGAACTCGTTGTTCTTTCATCTTCTTGTCTTTCACTGCTCTTGGCTGGCAATGCGGCGTCTTCTGCCCGCCAGTTCTCCCTGCTGGCGGGCGTTGATAGTTTGAATTCTTCTTTCCAGGAGAATTTTGCTTTTGCACGTCCAACTTGGATTTCTCGAGTTGTTTTGCCGATTGGACTGTATCGTTGAAGTTTTTTCCAAAAAGATAAGCATCTACTTGCGTATCACCCAACACCGATTACATGTTGGAATTTAATTGGGTACATAGAAGGACCCTATGAAGCTCGGATTGGATGTGATAGATATCAGAGAGTAATCGACCCGCGTCGCTGATGATCTCAATACTCTCCTTTTCTTCGACCTTGTCTATTAAGAATTATGCGATTTTTCCCAAGGCAGCGATGACGCTTCCCATTTGATCTTTCTGAGACGCCAGCTTCTTGTCTCGATCAACGGAGGCACCTGCTATAGAGATCTTTACCTCCTCATTCAGCATCGGAGCTGCCGTCGAGTAGTTTTCTGGAGGCGGGTATTTTGCCATAAGTTCTTTCTTTGTGTCCGCCTCGAGCCCCTGTTACATAACAGTACTCCACCTAGATGCGACTACATCAATTAGGGATTTTTTAGTCTGGCACACCTGTCAGACAGTGTTCCCAAGATTGAAAGAATCTCATTTGGAATAGTTGGCTCCTACTTGTCGTTGTTAATTTCCGGCTCTGTTGCAATCGCTTGCTGTGTATGCTGACCGAACTGGTCCCTGGTTACTGACGGTGTAGGGACGTCAACGATATTGCAATCGTTGATATGGGAGCGACTGCGGCTCCTGGACTTCGCGAGCTATGCGAGCTTCTCGAGGAACGGCTCTGACCGGAATATTGCCGGTTGCTAGTTTCGCTCGAACTAGATCGTCTATAGCGCCTCGGACGATAATTTCGGTTGCGGCGGTCACGGTTACGGGATTGACACCGCCGATTCGCATGCTCGTCTTCGATATTTTGCCCTAAAAACCATAGAATATTAGTCGTAGAACTTACCATCACTTTGGGCGTCGTTGATACAATAGCACTGCGACTATGTCAACTTATAACTTATGAAATACAAGGTACATCGCCCTTGAATGAGACATTGCTCATATAACTAGTTGAGGTTACAAATAGCACTGCGACTATATCAACTGACATCTTATCAAACATGGAACATCGACCTTGAATGAGATATATATCTTGTTGAAGTTACTGATAGCACTGCGACTATTAGTAACTGGTATACTATAGCAGTGCGGCTATGATTATCAGATGGTATACCAAAAAAGCATTGCGGCTTTAGCTAATCATTCATTTACGCAGGGTACATTGCCCCTGCATGAGACATTGCTCATATAGCTCGTCGTTGCCATCACATGCACATGTGCCTAAGCATGAAACAAAGAAAAGATTGAGGTTAACTGTACTTACTATCAAATTTTCTGATTTTTTTGCTTAATCTTTGAAGCTTTCTTTCCATCTTTTCTTGGGTGTTATCCTTCCTCCTTTTCTTCCTTTCATCCCCCATTTTCTGAATTCAAGGTTTGAAATTTCCTGAAATTACTCAAATAGAGCAAAAAAACGTGAGCACAAACTAACAGCTCCCCTGTTGGTCAGTTAGTAACGCATTTTTATTTCTAGTTCAAGTATGTGGCACAACCTAGTGGGAAGTGCAGGTACTACAATTTAATCTGAAGAACGAAGCGTGAAATATAACTAATCTTATGATATTATGCTCGATATTATGGCTCTATATGATTTATGTGGAGAAATTATCGGTTTAATTGTGTATAAGAAAAAATTAACGGTCTGTGTTTACGAATTATCGAATCTATATACAGGGCGATTCTAAGCTAATTTTTTTATAGTTAGGTAAGCCACCTCACTTAGATCGGTACAGATTACACCGCAAAACTTTTCGAAAAGTAGAAATTGTACAGAAAGTGATATTAAAATGTTACCATAGTTTCATATCTAGTTTCAAATCAAAGTATAAGCTTCATGGTTGTATAAGTTTCACGCGAGGTTTCACTGGTTTGGTTTGGGTACGGTCGGAAATGAGGTAGGAGAGTTGTGCAGTGCGACCCTTGTTATACTTTTTATCTAATAGGGGTTGTAAACTATGGATATTAAAAATGATAAAACGCTATATCGTGATCATGATGTACTTTCCACATGATCGATCTGTATCGCGAAAATGAGTGAGCATTAACTGATGCGTTCATAATGCATATTGCTTTGCCCGCCTATTTGGTGATTTTCACTTTTCCTCGTTTATTGCTACATCACTATATCATTACACCGCATCGAACGTGTAGGTAAATGGGATTTCAAATGTCATGATCGAATCCTCATTGAATGTGTATAACTTCACTAATACATATCTATTTATTACGAGGCGCCGAAGTCGGCGTTTCTTAACTTTTCATTTGTCAGTTGGGTAGCTAACCCTACTAGCCTGTGTTTCGCATTTTTAAGTTTTTCTTATTTGTTATTTGGTTTGCTCTGATTTTCCGCTATCTTTGTAACTAGTTCTTTCCATTCTGTTCTATTTTTTGCTTTTAGTTTTAGTTTGTTCCATGTTGTACCCTGTATAATTAGGTCTTTGTTTAGGTTTCGTTTCCATGTGTCCTTTGGTTTCCCTGTCTTAATCTTCCCTGTTATAAAATATTCAATGGATTGTCTATTTTTATAAGAATGTAAATTTAATTCAGGTGTAAATTTATTTGAATAGTTAGAAGTCTTTTAAAGCCTGTAAAATTTGTAGTCCAGGAATAACGTCGAAGATTTTCAAATTTTTGAATCATTCGCCAGCTGTTTCTTGAGAACTGAAAAATTCACTGAAAATTGACCAAATCATTTAAAGTTCAAAAATATTTTATGCTAATTTACCCGACCTCGTAGATAGCTTCAAGCAAAAAGTTTGACATTTGGGACTTCGAAAATGAAACACTCTGTAGATGTAGGTATATGGTTTTTAATGAGATGTTACAAATTCGATAGATATATTCAACTTCGTATTCAACTTTATATATGTGGAACAAAAAAGTGTCGTTATGATCTTCTTCTATATAAAGTTATGTCAACTCAAAATTTTTCGCATGGATACTAATAGCTAACAAATATTAACTCACTTACAAGGTGAAAAAATATCACTCCATGGAAACCATAAATATTAAGGTATCGGATAAAAGTCGAACGTCTTGGTTTTGAAATTATTTATTTAGAACAGGGAGATTTTATTATAATCATATAAATTATTATAAATGTTCAAAAAACGTGTACACTGAGAAAATATCAACACTATTTTGAATGCATCGAATAGCATTCCACATTGCTACAGCGACAAGCTTCAGTGAGTTGCATTCACAAAGTCCTTACGCAAATATTATATCTGAATATTTCCTGTATTATAGATAATGACATTTTTATAAATACGTTCAGCAAATTTAGTTTAACCAAACATTTGTTAGAATGGCTATTATATTTTTTAACAAAAATTATTTGTTAATTTTACGCACTCATAGTCTACAGTTACTATTCTTCCGGAATAATTCCAGAAGTGTTGATGTCTAATATAATAACTTGAAAACGAAATTGGCAAAGATTTTATTTACATTTTTTGGAATATGATGCTGCTGTATATGCTCCTTCGTTTTTCGAGTCTAGTTATAAATCACCCTGTATACTTAATATTACACAGCACCACGCAACTTTTCCACAATGTACAGAGACGTCCTCTTACGCTTTCTTTAAATGAAGGTAACTGAAATAGTCTTAAATGCCAAAAACAAACGTTACTTCACAGGGAGATCTTTTCCACAATACACTTAATAAATAATTACATCATTTTTAATATTTTGTTACGTTGAAGTGAATGTAACATTACTTTTATGTTTAAAATATGTTTTCGCTATCACACTTCTCAAGTCGTTGAACGAGTGTGAGAGTGTGTGATAGCGTCTTTGAATTATGTTTGTTGAACTATTGGAAGTCAGTATGTCTCTAACTGTGTAGAATGCAAGGTATTATTTTTGTCTGTGAATTCGATGCTCGCAGCGTAATGCGATTAGCACAAGAAGTATAATTTCCACGAGGTGTTAGGTATTAAAGTTAGGTAATAAATCATTTGTGTTAATTTGTGATGTGATGTCTGATTCATACTCCGAGTCTCTGTCCCGTTATCCCAGAGTGGCGCCCTATCTTTGAGACAACATCTTGTACGAGACATTGGCCCACACTATCTCCACAGCTAGTCGGAGCACTCCAGAAGAACCAAATGGAGTTAAATTGTCCAACGAGGTTTGTCCGTTATAATATACGCTGCATATTAACTCTGCATTATCACTTCTTTAATATTCTGTGCTCGTGCACATAGTGAGTTTTCATTTGTACCTTACCTATGTTTATAATTGCCAAAATCCAACTCTGGACATCAACCGATAGCCACAATCAATTCAATAAAAAAATATTTGTAGGTATGCCAAACCCCAAAGTCAGAAAACAGAAAAACGGTTACCTACCTCTATTTTCAATTTTCAAGCATAATTAATTTTATTACGCATTATAGTATGGCATGATGAATGGTTAAACATTTAGAATTTCTATTCGTAGCATGGCGTCACGTCGCGCATAAATGATTCGCATTGTTTGTACTATGTTTTGAGGATTTCGCTTCGTGTTCTCGTCGTCGACATGCCTCTTGCGAGAATTGCGCTGGTTTGGTTTTACGATGTTTAGCATGTTGCGGGCGGCAAGGACGACTAAGGCGGTGTTAGTGGCGACGGCAACGGCAGCAGGAATTGGATGGTTTGGCGACGGCAACGGCAGCAGGAATTGGATGGTTTGGTCGTTTTTCGTTCTTATGTTGTTGTTCTGTAGTACTGGCGTGCATAGTTTATATATGTTTATATGTTATATATGCGAATATACTTGTGGGTAATTAAGCACTCTTGAATGTGTATACAATTTCTGTGTGCGATGTTAATTTCGGAATGATGCCACAGAAAGCAAAACATCTGCATAGGACATATGTATAAAGGCGAATCTGCAAACGTCATTTGACCTCCACTTTGCATATTTATATTTTATATTCTATGCTATACTATATTAATTTACAGCAAACATGAAGGATACCAAAGGTACATGTGAACCTGCAGCTGATTTTTAGTGAAATTGACCTTATTTGAACTGTTGAGAATTTATATCTCACAAACTATGCATTCTATAATAAATTAAGGAGTTAAATAAGCACTAATTAAAAGTGCTTGATTCGTTTTGTAATGGTTTGTAATCCTTAATCTGCATTTTCATTTTATAGGATAACCACTGAAAAGTTCCTAGATTTGGCTCACCAAATAGCAGAAATCTTTCCACATGAAAAAGTTGCAACACATTTTATAAATTGACTTTTGTAACCAACGCACTTATAATTAAGTAGATCATATTTTAATATCATTCTCTGATTCAATGCGTGAGGAAGACGACCGAGCCGAAGGATAAAAAAGTAGTGAGGACGAATGACCACTGTCATCTTCGTAGCAGCACCCAGGTATGAATGACTTGAACTGAGCTCCGATCCGTCTTACAGCTCGCGCAGTCACCCTGAATAAGTACTATCAACCATGTAGCGCAAAACCACGGAGCCCCAGTGTTTTTACGTAATTACCACGAATCCTCCATTTGGCAATTCAATACTTGCAGAGGGAGGAACCAATCGTTACGAACATTAAATTCAACCGAACGAATTGCGGTATTTGCCATTAATACACCACGCTTGGCTGCCGGGTTTGTAGATAGACAACACACTGTCTTATGATACCCTGGACGCCTGGGTAAGAGTCAGCGATTATTCTAACTCGGTCATGGGCTCGCACTCAGCCATACGCATAATCATGCATAATACATACATTAAATGGCGATTGTTCGATCTTTCCCATTACCTTTGATGTATTGTCACCAATTTACCAATAACGAATTAAATGTACCATTCTAATGGTAAATCGGACCGACCTGGACACTGCACAAGGAACAACGGTAATTAATTAAAAAAATTATGCGGTGCCAACCCGTACCGATTATTTTAATTTCGATGACTGTTAACGTCAGTTTCAATATCTATAACGGTAAGCTTCCGATGATGTTTATAATGTCAATTTCCAGTGTCAGCGTGATTTCGAGGCGCCCTAGCAGCATTGTCCAATTCTATTCTTATGCTGGTGATTGTTATGGGATTGTTGAAATGGTAGCACATATCTTCCAAACCATTAGCACTAGAAGTAAATGTTAATGGCAAATCTTACAAGAAATTTAAAAACTAATTCGGAAATTATATAGGTACTATTATGCTCCATCAATTTTTAGCGAGTTAGACGTTTTGCCGTACAAGTAAAAGTGTCTTCTTTACCAGCAGATTTTGTTAATTTTTACTCAAGGTGCAACAGGGAGGGACGGCTTCCCAGATACCAAATTTCAGTCCGATACGATCCTGTACCTGGCGAGAGCACCCCACGTCATTTATAACCGCATGTCTAGAAAGGTACGGTCGAAACCTGCTAATATAATACCGCACTAATATTTTCTAGTTATTTTAAAGTACATTTGAATTTTAGTTTTCTTTCATAAGAAATACATTGACTCCATTTTAATCAACGACCGTGCGTGAAATTGCTTTCCTAACTTCACCAATATGATCTATAGGTAGTTTAGTATTAAGATATTAAGGAAAGCACCAGAAGCACCGATTTTTAATCTGCCTGCTTGTCAAAAAAATCACCTGGTACTTCACAGTTGCAACTAAGGAAACGCAGTTGTTTCATTTACGCTTGCAGCTGTGGAACTGCTTTTGAATTATGTTTTATCTAAGATTAATTTAGAAAAATTGGAAAAAATAATTAACTTTATTTTTTATTTATTTAACTTGTATTTATAATCAAAGCTCGTCAGAGAAGTAGATACCTAATGAAAATGGCAACAACGCAATAATAGAACAAAAAAATAAATGGCGAGATATACACAATCGTATTATACATGACTTTCGCAATTATACTAATGACCGAATAACTTCAAATTCAGCTTGTTATTTGTACCCATGCATTTGTTTAATTGCTCATTATTTTCGGACTGCAAATGACGAACCTAAATAAAACGTTAGGTATCATTTCATTTTGAGGGTTTGATAATGGTTTACGTGTTAAGGATGTAATCTCGCTGCATGTTGGGTTGCGAACTGATATTCTAATAATTGGGTGAACATCATTCCTCATTATTGTCACTAATTAGCATCCCTAAGGTTTGAAATTTCTTACACATCATATCCGAGACATCTTCTTCTTCTTATCAGCCTTCTTTCATCCACTGCTGGACCTAGGGCTCCCCTAAGTCGCGTCAAGTTTCTCTATTTTGGGCTGTTTGGACCCAGCTTTTTCCTGACTATCTCTTCTGTGGCCGTACCGCGCTTCTTTTTGATGTTCTCGGCCTCCATGTTGTGACACGATTTATCCAAGTTTTGGGATTTGCGTGCAACATGTCCTGCCCAGTTCAACTTAAGCTTTGCAACTCTCGCTCTAGGATATCGGTGACCGTCGTACATCGTCTGATTTCCGAATTTCGGATCCGCTTTCTGAGGCTCACGCCACGCGCGTTGGGTTGTCTCCACTTTGTTTGCACTCTTTCGCGTCAGTGCCATTGTCTCTGTACCACATGTCATTACGGGTGGGATGCAGCTATCCCATACTCTCTTTTTTAAGCTCATCGGTGTTTCTTTGTTTTGAAACATGAATAATCGAAAACTGCTTTACAATAATCTTGAGTTTTGAAAAACGAATAAATTAAAATAAACACTACACACAAACACAACAAAAATGAAATTTGAAAATGAACTACAAAAATAATGATGGTCGCACAAAAAAATATTTAATTCAGATAAAGCGGTTTAAAGCTAGGTTTGTCAAAAAATTATATTTTGCATAGAAAACCCCACATCGTACATCAGGAGTCCCTTATGAAAATTGTTTACATGCATCTCATGTTGCATTGATTGGCTTTGCGTGTGAGCAAATGACAAACTACCCGTACGGATTGGATTACTGACGCCAAAAGTATAAGGACAGAACTACGGTAGAGGTGTGCTTAGCGATTCGAAAAATCGATTTTGAATCGATTCACGTTAAGAATCGATAAGCACACCTCTAAACTACGGAAGCCTAAATTAATATTGCCATAGCATCGGTATCTCATCCGAACTCATGCGCTTTTACATACCGCCAGTTGAACATTTAGGGAAAAATAGGAATGACGGAGCATGTTCCTATGCCACCCTGTGTAATAAGAGTGTGTTTAATGACTTTGAGACAGGCAAAGAAAACATTTGTTTTTATTTTCCCCTGGCACTGAAGGTAAGCGGCAAAAATTAAAACTTGCTTCAGTGTGCTTGTTTGTTTACTTTCTGGCCACATACCGAAGGTATGTAGGCATAGGAAAGTAAGGCAATCATGACAAAATTAAAGTCTTATTTTCCCCTGATTCGTGAAGATCCGTTGACCCCAGGTCAAAAATCGGCTTTTTGGTCTGATGGGTGTGCGTCTGTGTGTATGTTAACAAAATTGCGGGCAAACCAAGCATCGTATGGGACTGAAATTTGGTATCTGGCCAGCTGTCCCTCCCAGTTGAACCTGGAGTAAAAATGAACAAAATCGGCTGGTAAAGAAGACACCTTTACTTGTAGGCCAAAACGTCTAACTCGCTAAATATTGATTGTAGCATAAAAGTATCTATATAATCTCCGAATTAGTTTTCAATTTCTTACAAGATTTGCCATTAACATTTCTTCTAGAGCTAATGGTTTGGACTTTGGATTATAAGTGCTACCATTTCAACAATCCCATAACAATCACCAGCATAAGAATAGAATTGAAAAATTTTGCTTGGGCGCCTCTAATCACACTTACACTCTGAATTGACAAAATAAACCTCAATATTTAAATTGACGTTAAATATCATCGAAATTAAACAATTTCCACTTTACGACCAGAATTACTTTTACGATCGACGAGTTCTACGAAATCGTAATGTATATATGGCTGGAAAATTGTGCGCTGCGAATTTATTAATAAATTTTTTAATAATTTTTTTTATTTAGTTTTTAGTTCACAGTTTTTTAGTTCGCGTTTCGTTGCTTGATATACCCCGGCCGGGGAAAATAATCATTATCCATGTCTTTCCGTCCTGGCTGAACATAACAAAGCTGCCAATGCTCCGTCTATCCTTCTATATCCATGGGTTAGCACAACGAAAGACAGAATTTTGTCGCTTGAGAAAGACGAATGGGCAGAGGTCAGAGAGAGATCGTGAGGTAGAACGGAACTACTTTACAAATTATACTTAACGCTAACCACTTTGAATTGGCAATTATACCAATTTTTGTTTAAAAATCGTCACAGTTTATTGGGTGGAAAATTACAGATAACAAATACATGCTTTGAATTTGTTTCATACAGTTGTATAACTTGCTATACACAAATGCCTTCTTCTGGGAAATCATTGCCTCTTCAGTGAACCAGCCAAAAAATACTAATAGAAATACGCGTATCTACAATATAATATATTTTGTTAAATATATATTTTGAGATATTTTTATTGCACTACGACATGTCGACATGAATCAATAAGTATATATAATTTATTCCACAATCTGATTTTTTATGCTATCGTGACATCACCTGGAATTGTCCCATTTACAAGGAGTGATGGGAAGCGAGCCCGGAGCAAAACTTTTGCATTGCAATCTAAAATTTGTAAAACACTTGGCATGTTTGAATTCATTCATACAATTTCATTGCTTGATACTTGATTTGTTGCCACAAATGATAAATATCTGTCGCGGTTTATAATAATGGAATTGCCAGATGATTAACACTCGAATTCTTTTCGAACTGAAATAATCATCCATTTAAATAAGAGTTTCTATCAATTTGGAGGTCTGTGATCACGGGAGGGAGAAGCACCTTGAAGTTGAACTTAAATTTCATTGAAATCTAGTAAAATAATATTTATTACGAATTGTTCATGCAATATTGATTTTTTGTCCCCGCTTCCTTAAATCAAAATTTCATGTAAGAAATCACCTTTTAATGCATATTTTAAGAGCACCTACAGCTACAGGTGAAGATTTTCTTTGAGTAAATTTATTTCGGAACTATATGCATAGAAAAATACGTTGTACCAGGGTTAATGGGTCAGTAGCGGGAGCATTATGTTCTATATAAGGAAATTAGTTGCAAAAACAAAACAAAACTGATGGAAGGGATTTGCCCTTTAGCACTATCGTAGATTTCACCAGTTCGAAGAGTAAATAAGAAGTAGCAATTACATACAGCCTGCAACAATGATTGACATTTGTCCGCAAATATCGACTCTTTTCTATTCAATCTCGTTCACAAAAAGTTACAAAATCGTGATACCGATTGGTATAATCTCAAATAAATTTGTAAAAAATTGAAAGCTATCCATGACGTGTGTTGTAATTTATATCAACATTTTAATTTGATTTAAGGTTGAAAATTCGGGCATTCTCAAATTTGCTGCGTGGAAAGTAGTTTCGCATATCAGTCAGCATTTGAGACGCCCATCAATTCTCATGTTTGCTTAGAACGAAAATAATAACTAAATGTTGCAAATAACAAGAAATAATCAATTATGAATTACTCTTATGAATTACTCTATGCAAGCAAGAAAATATTAAGTATTCAAATTAAATTGTTTACTTATTATATGTATTAACCCTAATCGTGATTTTTTCTTCTTTCAGGAACAAAGCCACAAGTCGTACAGACCGTTATGCGTGCTGACGTTTAGATGGAACTACTTATTATGGCAACTCGAACCAATGGGATATCATCTTGTGAATATGTTGCTACATTCATTTGTTTGTTTGATGTACTTCAGGTGAGCAATAACTTTTAGTGCGTAAATCAGTTCAAGTGTTTCCGTATAAAATAGAATAATGAATTGAATTATTAAATTAAAACTTTGTATTTAAAATAAAGAAAATTGTTTTATATTCGTAAAATCCGAATTTCAATTTAATTTAATTTTCTTTCTTTTTTCAAAGAGTGAGTACATGAACAATATCAGAGTATAAAAAACTTCATTTGCAAAAAAAACGTGCCTACATTTTTGTCTCTCCCGGCGTCAGTATTATTTTCAACTTGTATACCAAAGATATAAAAACTTTTATTATATACTTCTAAGTTTGGGAAAATTGCTGATGAAAACTTTGCTTTTCCACACAAAAGATATGTTTGCCTTTGCGACGACGAATTCTCGTGTTTTTTTATACATATGCATTATATAGATAGATATATATTGCATCGCATTCATTCCTTTATCTGTTTCTAAGTTTTTATTCTTGGAAAATGTTTTGTTTGTTTGCATGAGTATCCAATGACACAAACATACCATATATATGACACAATTTTGGTCATAAATGAAATATATTTACTTAATTCTTTATATCATCGGAACTGTTTTCCTTATTATCTTTATTACTTAAGTATATACCATCAGGGGTGACCAGACTTTTTGCAGCAGGTGTTTAGTTTTGTACCTGAAAATATTGAGAGTTTTTCGTTATAAAATCAAAAAAAAATGTTTTCTTCCAAGTCAAGTATTTGCGACAGTTTACAATTTTAAATGTTATAAAACTGTTTTGAAATGTGTATAAGGGGGAAAGGAAATATAAAATATTATAAGCATGAAAACTGAAAAAAAACAGTTCATTCCATTCTTAGATTGGCGTAGCTAACGTAAGTCCTGAGAAAGTTCGTGCTTGCGGGTTTATGAAACGCGCCTGATGCAGAACTAAAGAATTGAGAATATATTAGAAGCAATGCTTTATGAAACAAGCCGTAGAGCGTGCCAAGTACGCCGACTACATATTTAAATTAAATAAAATTTTCTTATACTTGCGGGCTCTTCGTTGAATACTTAAACTGAGAAAACAGCGAAGGAACAATGATACTATATAGAGAGCAGAATATACAGTATAGACATGATAAACCTCGGAATATAGATTTTATGTACCATCATCTTCCTTATTAATTTATCAAACTGTACAGCATAAGAAAAAAAAACAAAAAGTACATCTACACAAAATAGAATATGAAATATATTAGTATATTATTATATGAGCGATTATGATAGCCATTACTCACGAAGATGATTTGAGCCCACGAGCCGATAGGCGAGTGGCGCAAATTCATCTCAGTGAGTAATGGCCATAATAGCGAATATAATACTATGCATTTTCTACACCTTGCACTATTTTTAACACAAAATACAAATTGTGATTTGCAACGAAACTGACAAGCGAACCAATATGGCGGGCGATCACATACAGTTTTGACAGTATTTATCGGGTTGCTATGGTTGCTTCTAGATTTTAGATCATATAGATCAATTCGATAGGTCACTTCAAATTCGTTGAACCTTGTTGAACTTTGATACGCGATCAATGTATTTAATTGCAGTAATTTTTAAAATCATTATTCACGCTCGTTGAATAATGAAAAATCCATTATTTACGGTAGTGAATAAGAGGTACCACGAATCACTCAAAAAATGCTAATAATGACCATATAATTAAATAGGTGTAGAAAAAATTCTTATTTCATTAAGACTTTTAATGATAGCATACGAAAAAAGCAAAAGTGTGGCAGATTTTATAAATAAACTATTTATTACTGCTTGACGAAATATTTGCGAGAATGCAAGTATATTCATCGTACAGGTAAATAGAAAATAAAGAAAAGTTACTTATATTTTTTTGTGGTAATTAAAATCAAAACTATTCAAGTGACAGGTTTGATCTTTATTTGACCTTCCCAATAAATAGCTGATCGGGAAAAAGATGGCGGAAAAACATACACCTCAAGCACATCAAGGGTCATCCCGCTCATTCGGATTTAGCTCAACTTGCAAGCCAGTCCAGTTCCGCAAGAAAAGCATAACCTCAGAGCTTATTTTTGCATTTTCCTCTCAGTTTTCCTTAACTTTTTCTAGAATGACGAAGACGAAATGCAATGCAAGTTGAGCCGAATGAATGAGCTTGATGTGCTTGAGGAGTATGTTTTTTCCGCCATCTCTAAAGCGATCAGCTGATTAAAATTAGCTTTGTGACGTAGGCATAACGTAACGTGAAACATCTGGCGCTGAATATCAAGTGGCGAAACGTATAACTAATATGAAATGTTTTGGACCTGAAGGCTAAAGCAAGTTTTTGTTGTTGCCGCTTGTGTCATCAGCGCCAAGGAAAAATAAAACAGAAAAAACTTGACTGTCTTGCAAGTTGAGCCGAATTTGATAAAGTTGATAAATAATAGGCTTGTTCCAACAACGCACCAAACTAGTTCTGAACTGTCCGACGCATGAGCAGTTACAAAAAAACAACGCTTTTTTCAAACTGCTCATGCGTCGGACAGTTCGGAACTAGTTTGGTGCGTTGTTGGAACAAGCCTAATATCTATTCACTTAAAAAAATCACCGATAACTTATATTAACAACGGACAATCTATCTTGCCATGGTCACATTAAGCTTCAATT
>JARJEB010017519.1:2500-11453 GCA_030264535.1 Liometoxenus newtonarum | reverse complement strand
CGTCCATCGGTGTGGCTTTAGCAATACAAGTCCACACTGCCATGAGATTGACTTGATTATTTTAGCGTGGAACATAGGCACGTAGTACATACATGCTATGTTCCGCGATAAAATAATGTCTCGGTATGTTAACGGTTACAAGGATAGCGTCCATTCAAGCGTCTGTTCTTAAGTGTGCTCTCACATGTACTGTACCTTCCTTGTTTGGGAGTGTGTCGCTGCTTCGTTGCAGTGACACACGAACACTCACGAGTCGAGATGTCGCTACCGGCAACGACCGAGGTACAGGCGGCAAGTATGAAATGACTGCACATATATAATCTTTAAACATTTAACAATCAAAGACAAAGCGACGCCTACCCACAAGAAGATACAGTACACAAGCACCAACACAGCATGCAACAGCGCCACACACTAAACCCAACATACCATGATCCGACAACGTGGAACACAGTGAAAAATAGAAAAATTAAAGATAAAGCATCAAAAGCAAATAAATCAACAAAAAACATCAAACAAATCCCACAAAAAACACAAACAACATCTAGGAAGAAGTAAGATTAACATTTTAACAAACTAATATTAAAGTAGAACATAACCACAAACATAACCAAAACTAATGTAAAATAACTCAAAAATAGTATGAAATTAATTATAATGTAACTTTGTAGACATAAAACAAAAAGCAGACCCTGAAGGTGGACATTTGAATTTCCGAAACTAGTAGGCAAACAGAAGCAGAATTAAAAATAAAAAAGAATACAAATTTTAATAAGCTCACCAAAATCTATACAAAAAACAACCAAAACTTTTGGAGCACAGAAGAAAGTTACCGGAACGTCATCAGCCGATGCTACTGCGCATAGCTTATCGAAAAGTATTGTCAAAGCTGTGTAAACAGGATTCAGGATTTGAAACCGGGACGTATTCAGTTCGATCTGAATAAGGACATGTAAACAAGGTATATGATTGTTAGTGTGCAAAAAATAGTGTTCGTAACTGTTTGTGTTATTCGTTCGTTTTATTACTCTCACTCGCTTCGCTCGTGCTCGCAAAACACTCGCTCATTGTTGCGAAACTATCTATTATGGTTTTTCATCTAATTGCTGTATTAAAAATATTAACAAACGCTTAAACATAATTTTTTGTTTCATTTTAGTAAATTATTACGAAAATAATGTAGTAGTTTTTCTTGTAAAGAGTTTTTTACGGTTTCGTGTGTTTACCTACAATGTTAAAACAGTAATAATTCCAAAATTAAGAAGATAATTGAAAAATTTGCTAACGTTTCGTATTCGTAAGTTAGTGTGCTGTCCACCATATGTGTTTAAAAAATTAGCAAAAAAACCATACGCAATTATGCCCCAGCACCTCGAATATACGGCGTGGCGTAGCAGAACGGAAAACTTTATTATGCATGGCACATGAAACATTTGAGAAATTCCGAAAACTAAATTTTGTTATTATCATCACATCTCTGTTATGCATTTAGCATTTCTTTCTACAATATTGCAAAAGGTACAGCGTCATCGTACTTTTTTCACGTGCTCTTTCCTTCGACGTTTACCTTCAAAGTGCGGCACAAAACTAATTATGATTATGAATATAAAACCGTGGAAAAGTTTATTGCGTTTCATCATAGGATAAAATAAAATGAAAGTACTACGAAAATTTTCTACCAAAGGACACTTGCAGTTCCATCAAGAGTATAGTTTTACAACTGTGGTTAGATACATTGTTTTATTTTTGTGTATTCAAGCTAATAATTATTTTTGTTGTGATGGTTGAAAATTAAAAATTAACAAAAAGTTATAAAAAAGTAAAAGAGTAAAGAACACGTTTAAAAAGAATAATAATGCATAAAATGTTTTGCATTTTAAGTAAATATATAAAAAGCCAGATAGCATAGATGTAACGACGAAAAGTTGCTCTAAAGTTTAAAAAGTTAAAAAATGCTTTGCGATTAATATCAGTTTACGATCTTTTTTTTTATATACAACATGCAGGTATAGGGACCGGACTAATTCACGTTTGCAAATTTGCTTTCGACCAAGAAACGCTTGGAACATCCAGTATTTGAGTTTTTGAAATATGCGTGTATGAATTGTACTCGTGTGGTCCTTTTGAAAATGGAACGCATTAATATCAACTCGTACATATTTCTCTCCCCCAAGGCTTAGCACAAACCGTGCCGTATACATGTGGTTTTCATACTTCAAGTTTTAACCTAGCAGAGCATGTATTCTCAAACGTGCGGGTATAAATTGCGTGTACGCGTATGGCATGCGTGGATGAAGGAATGAAGGTGACACTCTCGTCCTCTTGTAGGGTAGGATTTTCCATTTTCACAAGCAGTATTACCTCATAGCCATATAACCCAAAACTGTAGTAAATGCACGACCGGCAACCATCATCGGACAAGTGTACCGTGTACCGCCCTGGCTCCTGGTATTTTCCCTTTAACCGACACGAAGGGCTAAGGATGGTAAACTGAATGAGATTACGCTAATAAAAGTCTTCCGTATACTTGCGTTGAATGACGCACGTAAAAGTGTTTGAAAGTATTAATGGACATCACGCATCTTCTTGTAGGTAGACATACCTAAATTTTTACATCTTTCGCTTATTTTGTGCTGCTATGCATTTATAGTATGCGTATTATCCATTCTTGAGCCGTGAAGCGATGAGTAGGTATGCAATGCAATCCCATCACGAATTGAGTTGCTGCGCTGCCGGTTCGCTGCAGTGGAGACGACGTGGTTCTTCGGATGATGTGTAATAGGACTGTAAATGGGCGCCACTCTACTTGTAACGTGGCAGAGACACGAGTAAAATTTATACAATCAAATCGGGTTATTAATACCATTTATTAACTTTCGAAATATACACAAAAGAAATTTACGACTTGCTTACAGGCCAAATGTAGTAAGTACATGCTAACAGCCATACTGCGTTACTACGCCTGTTTAAAAATCTTTATATAACAATCAAGTCTAACTAAAAATTATCGTCACGATTCACGCAGTTGAATCGAGACGCAAACGTATACTGATTTATCAGACACTATAATGAAGAGGGGTCTAGTGCACGTTATCCCGGCCGTTACAGAGTTATGATACATTTCCTAACGAGTTGCGTCAGGAAGGGTCTTATGCTGCGCACCCACATCAGTATAGTTGTATATTAGCGAGTGAACAAGCACAGTGTCTAACGTCGAATGCAACGTATGCAACCAAAATCTAAGAATTGTAATTTTTGTTGCATAACGTTATAATAACGCAACACTTACATGGGCGTAAAGTTTCAGTGTTTTGAAGAACCCTTATGCATTTGCGCAGCACAATTTCTTTTGCAAAAAAATGTTCATAATACATTAATTCATTATAAAAAGAAGAAGAACAATTATCAATTAACGGAATATAAGTTTAGTCGTGGCGTTGAAGTGTCCTGCAGATAATTACGTGAACATTAAAACTTTTGAACTACCACCTTTGGTAATTTCTCGTCGCGTTAATAAACGCTAATTACATCGAACAAAAAAGCTAATGGTGTGTTTTCACTGGCTCTTTCTCGCTTTAATATTTCATTCATATATACCTATACAAGTAGGAATTTTGCAAGGCCTCCACGTCCACCCTGCCTGTGGCTGCCCTTCATCCTTGTACTTTGCATTTTAGTTAGTGTACTTTTAAGCTAGGTTTATTATACTTAGTTGTGTTTTCTACTTCTAATGTTTTCTTGTGTGTTGTTGTTTTGTAATCCGCGTTCCTTTTCCAAACGAGTTGAAGTCGCGACTTTCTACTTCTACAGTACCTACATAGTAGAGAAGCAGAAGAGTTAAGTAGTTGTGCGAGAAGGGGGTGCACTTTCGTCATCCGTATTTCGTACTTAGAAATTCTGATGAGACCTACTGGTAGCTACAGTGTTGGGCAGGGTTGGACTCGGTCTTGAAATCGGCAAAAAATTTTCAGCAGCCATCCAGTCTAGCGGCACGGCCTCTCAGGAAATTCCCGAATGCTCTTATGGCCAGTCCAACCCTGGTGTTGGGAAGGAATAAGTCTTAAGAAGTGAGTGAAGAGCGAGTCAATTCTCATTGTTCTTGTTTCTTATTGTTCGTTCTCGTTGTTCGTCTGAGGCTTCGCTGTAGTGATTGTGGGTGAAAGTGTGCTGCATAATAAATGAAATGACGCAGTTTTTCCCCTATCTACGGTTACATTGGTAACAAGGACTATAGGACTTGTCGACGACGCCTGCATTCCTTCGTTTGTTCTATCTTGCATTTACCTACAATGTGTTTCAAGCCAATAAGTGAATTCTTGACAATACAGCCAAGTTCACCCAGTTCACTGTAATCACTCAAGATATAGTAAGATCTCCGAAACAATTACATGTTTTTTTTCTTCCTGAAATCGATTTTGCTTTCATTGTCTCCTTTCCTTGTATCGAGTTTGACTTCAAGGATATAATATCGGGAAATTGTATACTTACGTATTTTCACTTCGATTCCTTGTCCCTAGTTTCCTAAGTGCCTTTATACATCTATTACATTTTGGAACCCTTAGCGAGTTACGAGCTATAAGTGAGTATTATCAACGGAGTTGTTTGTAGATTTTGGCTGGTGCCCCGGAGGCCCGCCAATAATTAAGGAACTCCAACGAACCAAGCCAGTAACCAACCAAACCATGTTACCATCGAAGAGAATGCCTTCGTTCAAACGTTAAAACTAAGAGCGATTAGTTCATTTCTTCAACTCCTTGGAGACTTTTGCATTACCTTTCCCGACTTGCCGACTTGTTGTGGGGATTCTATATAACTATATAGCCATAGGTACGGCAAAATTCACCGTTTGTTAATCCTTGATTAAGGACAAAAAAGGAATGAATGAGGGAACTTGCCTACAACATAAATTACGACCTATTATGCTTCATTCTAACGCAATTTCTCGTTTAGACTTGCTAATAACGCGCAATCTAATTCATATACGACGAAACAAGACCAACGAACGAACAGCGAACAAAAAGGGTTTCAACTTTTTTCCTGTATAACATCTTCGTCTGTCTCAATGAGCGAAAGCAACGAGCGCCTGTACGACAAACCGGCGCCCTTTTCACTTCACTTCAAGAACACCCCGAACTTCGCAACCACATCACATTTGGCTTCGCATAACATCCACTTATAACTCGTAAGTAAATAATGGAAGCTCTACGCGAAAACCAACAAGCTAGAATTAATTCCAGAAATGCTTAATTTACTAACGCGCACACGCATTTTACCCTCAAAACATTCCCGGTGCGTTGTCCTCGTCCTTCTCATTTTCTAACTGGAACCCAAGTAAGCCTAAACTCAACCAGAATATTCCAAAGCAACGAATTTAACTTTCTAACATAGTCACATCCGCTTCTGAAACGAAGCGAACCGGTTAAACAATTCATATATAGTTTTGGTAACTGCGAACGAATGATTTAGACACATCTATTATACATATAGGTATAGCAACACAATAACACATGTGTTAACCAACTATTGTTAACCTAACCTGCATTTAATTAGAACGCCGTCTGACTGCTTCACACTCTCTAGTTTGTTGTTTATTAACGAGGACTCGTCGCTAGAGAGTTTCTAAATAATTTCTATTAACATTTTTCCTTTAAAAACTATTAGAATACCAACTCATGAATATGACAGGGCAATAGGTATGCAAGGGAACTTAGAAAGTTGAAGTTGTTGTGCACAAAACCAAGGGTAATCCCAAAAATGGAGGTATTTTGATTAAATATTAAAATCGGCTGTAGAGCAGTTGAATGGCACTCAAATCAATGGAGTTACCCTAAAAGTAATGTGGTTAAATTATTTATTATGGCGCCCAACCTGTTAACTTACCGGCTTGTGTTGAGGTTGTGCTTGCATGGGCAATTTTGACATTTTTAACGTCGTTCACGATTTATTCAGTTTGTGTCAGTATAGTTCGTCCTTAAATCCTTGTGTGCTCGTAAAATACTGTCATCACGTTCGTTGGACAATTGATAATGACTGTCGTCACCTATAATCACACAAATAATGTTTGTCGTAATTGATTTTATTACTTTTTGAGTTGCGTCGATAAGGATTTTACGATCTTCACATGCCGTGGTTAAACAATCATTTCATCTAGTAGAGGGATTAGGTTTACGAGTTGCAACTTGCATTCAGACATTTTGATAAACAAATACCAAATATATTTTTACGATTATGTATAGTAACCCCGAATCTTTGAATACAGAAAATTATTTGATATATGTTTGCAGAACGCTGTCAAAATCATTTGTGCGAAAAATTGTGTTCTTTTTGGAAGAGAAATTGGCTTGCATGAAACACTTTTTAACCGTTAGCGCCATTCTAGGTCGTGATAGGTCGTGCAGCAGGGGGGAGTAGAAAATCTTCGATCAGTTAAAGTGCGTTTTGTAAAACAAACACGCGACAAAGTGGACTGTTTCAAGGGAGTTCAACTTCTCTGAGAAAAGTACACGATTAAAGAAAAAATCCGTAAGACAAATTGGGCGGATCTCAATTCAGCTGTTGTTATTACTCAAATAAGGTGCCCAATCTTGAATTCTCTCCGCAACTGCACAAATAATGTTCGATTTAATATTATCTATTAATGCTATTGTCAGTTCGTACATAATTTTGCAAACCAGGTATTGTAACGTTGAACGTTACGTGCACTTGACCCTTCTTCATTTTGTTTGAAGTTGTGATACAGATGTTATAGTGTCTGATAAATCAGTATACGTTTGCGTCTCGATTCAACTACGTGAATCGTGACGATATTTTGATTTACACTTGATTCTCATATACAGATTTTTAAACAGGCGTAGTATGGCTGTTAGCCTGTACATAGTTATAAGGATTGATAACGCGGATTACATTTGTCCTGTAAACGAGTCGTAAATTTATTTGGTGTATGTTTTGGATGTTAATAAATGGTATTAATAACCCTATTTAATTGTATAAACTATACTCCGTGTCTCTACCACGTTAAAAGTAGAGTGGCGCCCACTTATAAACCTTTTTCACGTCATCCGAAGAGCTACGCCGTCTCTACTGCGGCGAACTGGCAAAAGCAACGATCAGCGCAGCAGTATAGTGAAAATACAGATATACCTAGAGATAAATCTATTCCAAAACATAGTACTCACATTCATTTCAGGTGTATAACAATAATATGTTTCTATATTGTATAATGCGAAACTTGGTAATCAGTTTGGCAGGAAATCAGGATATTTGTGATCAAAATACAACCTGGGCTAGTGCACTGCTTAGTTCCAGAATTGTTGGTTGCAAACTTGGCAATCAACCACTAGTTCAGAACATAATGTCAATGCACGATACATTTCCTATTTGTTGTCGCATGTTTGGTCCATCTATTAATTCGATGCGGCAAGAATTATTTGTGTATTTGCATGTTTTACGCACACATAGCAACTTTAACCAATCCTGTCAGGATCCCTGACATATTCCTGGCTGTGTTGTATGTAGTTGTTAGTAATTCGAAACGAATTTCTACGCTTATTAAACTCTCATCTGGGTGGGAAATTCGTGTGTGCACTGTGCACAAATTTGTCAGCATGCAAACACTTATATTGAAAAAAGGAAAGGACACAATGCTGCATAGAGTGAACAAAGTTTAGGTACACGGACAAGGATAAGAATGATGCATAGTTGAAAAATGGTAGGTATAGAAATGAGTCTCGTATATACAAATGCACAAATACGTCAGGGATGAATAATTTAATTCGGATTTGGATGATAAAAATTCCCAGGGATATAAATGTGCAATTTGAGGAAGAAAAAGTAAAGAAAAAAATTGTTACGTATCTATCAGTGGACATGTTTTTAGAGTGAAAAAAGAAACATGAGAAAAGAGAAAAAAAATGTTACTGAACAAACGAACGTTGAATCGTGATAATTTTCTACTTTTCGTCTTTGCATGTATTTTGATAAGTAAAAATCTAAGGGGTGAGTGAGGTGAATGGATGGTTAACAATTTATCACGTACCTTGGTACCCAAGAGACATTATATGTATTTCATATGGCTTTTTAATTTTAACAATTTTTTGAATATTCTTATATTTTATTGTTTGTTTCAGGTAAATAAGTTCAATAAAATATCAAATTAAGAAAAAAATGAGAAGATGCTTTATCCTTACATATTTTGATTTAATTTGGTACATATTTGGTACATAAATTTGTTGTTTGTTGTTGAAATTGAAAATATTGAAAGGTTTTTGGAAGACTTACAAGATTACTGCATGTTTGAAACAACATTTTGTATGGGGAAAAAGATTCTATCTATAGCTATACATCGCTAGTATTCACAGTCAGTCAGTCTAGCGAAATTGAAATATTTTGGCCAATTTTATAGTTCCATTCCACGCCATATTTCTATTGGTGGAAATATGCATACAAATACGATTTATATTCAATAATGCGTTTCGGCAAACAGACAACATTCAATTGATAGCAAAACGATGAATAGATAGAACCAAGAAAAATGCAAAATGCACCAGGCAAGTGCATATCAACCAATAGAAACATGAGAAATATTCCTTTACTTTACTATTTATTCAATGAGTGCTGTTATAAGTAGACAGGAACACAAAGGTTGCGCTCAAGTGAAAAAAGGAATGCATGTATTTGTTGTTTACAACTTTGGCAAATTGTACACGTAATAAGGCTGTAAAGTTGGAAGGAAAATATTCAACTTTTGGCTTCTCAAATGTATCTGAATAAGAAAAGGTAAGAAATAATTAATTTGGGAAAAACGAAGACGTAATTTCAGATTGAAGTGAAAATATTCATACATTTTCACTTCAATAAATGTATAAATAAATGGAATAAATTTGATAATTTTCATAAATTATAAAATTATTAAACAAAGGGAAAATTTCAAAATAGTCATCAAATGCCATATACA
>JARJEB010017516.1:0-12673 GCA_030264535.1 Liometoxenus newtonarum | reverse complement strand
TCTCTCTCTCTCTCTCTCTCTCTGGTACTATTCTCTTTCTTCGTATTATAGTCCTCTATATGTCAATTTGTGTGGTTTTAACAACGGACGTTCGCTCTAACATTGCATCTTGCTAATGTAACATGACTCGAGATTATTTTTACGTGAAGATGGAAAATATGATTGAATTCGTGTCGAAGCTTCCCGTAATGGTATCCCAGTTATCCCCACTCTTCGTACGTCTACTGATACACTCATACGCGTGTTCTCGCATAATCAAATGGGATTGAGTACAACCCCCTAAAGTATATTCTTATTCGGACTCGGACAGAAAACATTTGCACATTTTGCAGAAGAAGCAGAAACCTTAAATTTATTATTTTCTTTATTAATTAACTCAAGCACTTATAATGTTGTTTGTTTTTTTTGTTCTTTGTTCCAGTGGAATTGGAAATTAATTCGTCTGAAGGCGGTGTTCAATACAATACGATATTAACGGAAATCGCTGCGACGGCGACAGCATCCTCAATGAGTCCCGACACAAATCACAACGAATTAACCGAAAATCAAAACGAATTGAGCATGGTTAGAAGCCACAAGGAAGGCGTAATACCTGAACAAGTCATGACGAACGGATTGGTAATACTACATCAAGCAGCAACGAATGGTTCTCAATCGGATGACGATATTCAGATGTATTTACAACGCAGCGATACGGCAGTAATATATCCGGAACCGGTTGAGAGAAACGCGGAAAATGGTAAGTCCATTTTAGGTCGAATTAGATTTTATTTCCAACGATCCTTAGAGCGTCCCCAAGGTCCCCTACATATTGCAATGTGATAACATCTCTTTTGGTCAAATGTTCGGTTAATTTATATCTAGTTTTAATGAAAGCAATCCCAAGAGAGGCATCTATGTTTGTATATATATATATATAAAACCGCTGTCCGCGCGCGCGTTCACGTTCACCATCAATTGCGAATTGCCAAGTCCCTGAAGGACACGTTATGCGTTCTTTGGACAACGTACAACATGATACCGACGTTATCAAGTCAAGTCGGTTTCTCCCAATTTGCAAGTTGCTGTGTGCGCTCATGTATTACCAGTACAATTGATTCAATGATTCAACGCAGTGTTGTTTGTTTTGAAACATTAAAAAAATGTTTATTGTTAGTATTGCTTAAACACATCATTAATATTACAATAAAATTGAATGAATTGAGAGTTTCTTCGCTTGCCAAAAACGATTTCAACTGCTTTGCTATATGAAACATAAGGTCATAGTCGTAGTTTGCTGGATTGCAACCAAATACATAATCGTATGTCAGAGCTAATGTTTGTTTAGGCCGTGGCGTTGTCTGGAACGAATCCTCTCCATGCATATGAAAACTGGCAGAGCAAGGAGCAGAAGTCGCGGCGCGTTGCAGCTAATTTATAGTACGATGCACGATGATATTAAACATTACATTAGGAAAAATTCTATGACAACGACGACGACGATGTCGACGACAATAAGTACTAATTCTGAATTGCGTGAACGCCTACATTGAATTTTATTGTCCATGTCTATATTCGTATGTTATTTGCGAAAGTGCATCGTTTTTTTTCATGTCCTTATACAGGGCCGGATTATGCCTATCGTAGGCCCTAGGCACTTAGCTGAAATTTTTATTGGTGACTCCAAAAAAAGCTCTCAAGTCTCAATAAAGCGAGCGCATCCCAGATGTGATGTGAGGTGACCAAAAAAAAAGCTAAAGCTTTCAAATTTCCGTTCTCAATATTCGTAGGCCCTCCAATTAATTTTCATATCATCAATCTTCGTAGGCCCTCCAATTTTCGTAGGCCCTAGGCACGGTGCCTATAGTGCCTAATACAGCCCTGCCTTTATAGGTACCTACTATTTATTATTCGTTTATATCGGAAGAAGGCAGTAAACTAATCCAGCCGTTCGTTAAAGTTCGAAAAAAAAACGATAGCAAAAAGTCAGTCGAACACGAGTGAAACTAAATTATGCGTGCGGTTTTCATTCAGCTACATCGTTTACGAGGGGTTTTATATAGAGGAGAAAGGCTTCTTTCTCTCTCCGTGTGTTTTTTTGGTTCGTTCAGTGCGTACAAATAATTTACCTAGGGCAACTGTGCATTAAAGCGCTATGATCCCTGATGTTGGTGTAAATGTAACGCGGAGACTAAACGGGCAGTGATGAACGACTCGACGATGTTTGCCAAGTCACAGGTCGCCATGGGGCACCGACGACAAAGCGCCTTCTAAATAACGATTACTATACCATTCCGAACCAACAGAACCAACAAACCATATATAGATATATATTTCCTCCTCGTGAAGATTTTTATATTTTATATTCGCGATGTGGAAAAATCATAAAGTTCCACGTGCACTAGATAAACACAGACCTTCGCGAATGCGTACATTGTAATTTTTAGTTTTAGTTCATTTCTTTTTTCGCGTAACCGTAAAGTTAATTTATATTCTCTGCGCGCATCAAGTTCTCAATTTCTCCTCGTAGTATACTCTCAACTTCACACTTAACGAAATTACGTTATAATCGAATTTAATAATGGGCAATGTGTATCATAAACAGCTCCTTTTGCGTTGAAGGGTCACTCGTTCGGTGAAGGATAGAGACGCACCCGCATCGCATCGTACCACATATAGTGGAAATGCTTGCTTGGCCAATCAAGGCGATGAGCAAAACCATTACTTGCGAAACAGTCGCAAGAAATTCTCGCTGCCGGCGGAAACCTGCCGGAGGAAATCCGACAAATGGAATGATAACGAGTCGTCCGACGAGTCGGTTTACACATACAATATCGCATTGTTTCATCTTTATGTATTTTCAAAGTGCGCTAAGGCACGTCTGTTGGCACACGTTACTTATTTCCGTTTACGCTCAGCGTGCCGATGCTTATAGTGGTATGTGGTATATTCGTTCACGGACGCGCAACTATGTTGTTATACTTCCATTTCCAAGTTGAGACTTTAAATCATCCCTCAACATACTTTCCGACAAACGCCCTATTTCATCAACACACCAGCAAATACCATATTCTCAAATTACAATTTCTATGTTTCAAGGCTAATACTTACTTATGTAGGTAATTTATTGACGCAACGAGGAAATTTTTGATTCAAATCACATTACAATTTTGAATAGTAATTTGGCGTCATCAAACTTGCGTCAAAGTAATTCCTTGACGCAATTTTCGTTGAAGCAATTGCATCGCGGTTATCTGGTAATCCGGTTTACTTTCCTAATTTTCGTTATTTTCAAAATACATTAACATTGTTTGCAAGTTGCCTCAGTTGCGTGAAAAGTGCGTCCATTGTAGCCTTGTGAGTATAATAATTTTTTTCTTTTCGGTTAAATTAAGTGCGTTGAAAAGGCACCCACTCGCGTAAAAGTATAACTCCTCTTAAAACAGTATGCGAGATAAACAAAAAATTAATGCTTTATCTTGAATACAAATTATCATAAAAGGTACTTTAGCGTATTAATTTGACGAAGTTGTTATGATATCAAAGTTAAAGCTTCTACGTAATTTTATGTGGATATAGAAGAGGCTCGTTTCGCTTCAACTACTTAAAAAATTTGTTGGACACACTCAAGTTTTGCTCGCAAAATGGTCTGTCTGGCATCCCCTAAAAAAGTTTACTTTAATACTATAGATGGTAGATCCAGGTTATGCCATGTATGCGCCATAAATATCGCGGACTTATCTCAATTTACACTCATAATCAGCTTAAGAAAAGTGGTCGCTTTAAAATGTACTCGACGGATTAGGGACGACGCTTTTTATCATCAACAGGGATAACACCACAAAACTCCATGACGTATCACTGTATTTGCATGGGAAAATTATACTTGCTCCATATTTTCTGTTCGCTCTGGTCTGTGGAGAGTGGAGCGCAGTATATTTTTCAAAAAAAAACTTCTGATTACTTTAATCCTTTTTATGTGCATATCGTGGACGCGATCTCGTTACACCTTAATACATCCATGGCTCTGCAACAAAATCTTTGCCTTTAATTTATGTAAAATACAAATCCGGAATGTTGAATTGGAAGTCTCATGTTCTAAACGGAGCATCTTCGGAATGTAATTATTCAAGTAATTATGGATTGATCAATATAAATTAATTTGAAGGGAGAGGTAGTTTTAGTCAAAGGAGCAACCAGTCAGCCAAGTAGTTTCGAAACGGGCTTCTTCGCTCTCTAGTACTTACTCTTAGTGTTAGTTGTAAGTACACGAGCTAGTCAAGTTTAAATGTTTGGCGGATGCAAGAGTTTCCCAGCTTGAAACAAACCGAGGACGCTAAGTCGGCAAATAGTTCTGATAATACCTACTGGTCAGCCAAGTTTATAGGGACGTAATTAAATTGTGCAGTAAGATTTCCAAGGATTTCCGAAACGGTGGTCGAGTTTACATGCCGAATTGGCCCTCACGAATCAATGCGATGAATACTAATGGACATGAATGGTATAGAATTTCCAAATATCCAAATTCGACCGAAAGACCGACCGACCGACCGACCTACCCACCAACCGGCCAAAACTTATTCACTTATCAATTTGTTTCATTTCATCCAAGACACTTATCATGTGGGTATGTCATCTTAAGTCGTGCGCCGTATAAATGAGTCTTTTGGTGTTTCTATATGTTGGTTGACTTGATGTTGAACTTATCAAGTAAGGAAGGAAAGATATTTTCCGGCCATTAGGAACGTATCAAGCAAGTTAGGCCTTTCTAATGGCCAGTGGGCACGGCAAGTGGGGAGGAATAAGAGATATGGACGCCGCAACCATTTCTTCCGCGGATGAATGCACATTAATCTGCATCTTACTTCGGAGAAAGAGAGAGGGTGTTTAATAACAAAGGGAAAGCACCTACAAGAATTCGCTATATATAATTTGTCCGTTACGTTACTCTGTCTATCTATAAGAAGGAAAGGTCCACTATATAGCACTACAAAACTATAAGGAGGAAATTAGAGGAGAGCGAACTGGCCTCGAATTCCTCGGGCGTTTAATTTCCAACTAAGACGGCTATTTGTTCTTGCAATGGACTGTACTCTCCACAACGTAACTGCTGCAGCATACTAAAGCCATTTCACCGTTTAAGTTGAATTAAACAAAATACTAAGTGAATATACGTGTTGAGTTTGTTTGTTACTGCCGTGCCGTGCCGTGCCGTGATGGTGATAGTGTTGGTGCTGACCATTTTCAAAATCTACGTACTCGTATCGCTTCGATAAAAGGAATGACGTCGACGTCTCATCGTTTTAGAGGAAGTGAGGTCTTCTACTTCTTAGGTTGTTCGATTAGAGCGTTGTGTGAATTTTGCATGTATGTAACATTTCAAGATGGAGTTCCAAGTTCCTTCTGATGAGAAGTAGAAGGACGAAGCGGGAAGGGGTCAACCACATAAACTTTCACAGCTGCCAGGCTAGGCAAGGAGGCTAGCCAAGGCAAGGCACTGGCGCACCGAAAGGCATTTCGTTGTTTTGTATGTAGATGTGTGTATAGTTGGAACTCGTGGAAACTGAACATCTTACAAGCAAGCAAGCAAGCAAGCAAGAAGAGCCCTCCGGCAATTACTATCAACTATGTTAAACATTTTATTATTATGTGAAACCCAGGTTTTAAGCTACCCATTATATTAGTTTAAGTTCACGCATCCCTTCTTCTCGAAACTATCTAATATCCGAATATTTATTGAGAATTTCAAAATTTTTATTGATCTATATAGATATAATTTGCATAAATATTAGTCGGAAGTTTATTAAAGCGCATGTTTGCATGATGTAACAAGCCGAAGAAAGCACATTCCATTCGCGAATACAAATGTCCTAAAACAAGGATAATACATTACAATTCCCCAACAATCCGAAGATGTTTGAATTTAATAGCAACATACATCATGAACGCGCGCGAAGTTCACCGTAACAAAGTATAAGTTCCGGAAAGGGAGCGAAGGGTGGAGAAGAAGAACCTTGTATACTGTATTTTCGGTGAAGTATATGAACGCGCGTGTATAACAACAGGAGAGAAGACTGTGATATGGAAAACGGAATGGATGTTGCGGCGACCGCAACCTCTCGGGACAGTCCAGAGGCACCCGACATGGGCACCAAGAATTCCTCCTGCAGCAATACGCTATAAACTTACTGCATGGATTCGTGAACTCTATAGTTCTTAATGAAAACTTTCAAAATAAGAATCGTGTGCTATCCCCTCATAAATAACGAAATAATACGTGCAAGGAGTACCTTAATCATGTTCCATGTTCGCTCAACAAAACATTTTATGTGCGGATCTTTTCTAAACTATTTATCAATTTCACCTATACGCCTTACTGCGCATCATGGCTTTTCAACGGTATGAATTTTAGTTTACTGTATACGCGCGTACGTCAAACGTTCAAGATCATCATCATTTCGTCTTTAAGCTTCATTTATTTCTATCTTACTACCGCTCCAGCCGAATCACTCAACCACCCCACAATATAGAGGATAGAACATGCACAGAGAGTACGTTTGTCGCTACATTTTTATATGGCACACGCACACTTGTTCCTGTTTTCATTTCCTATTTGACGACATGTTCCGCTGGTTGTCACTCAGAATTTTTACAAGTCATGGACTTTTATAATCCACCATAAACATATCAGTTTCGTTTTACATATAAAAGGTTGCCAGAATTGTCTCCGGAACGATGGATTAAAGTTCAGAGGAACATTGAGGCGCACCGAGGGTTTTTCGATGTATGCATGCGGCGCCCTCATCGCATCCCTCATCCTTTCTCACATGATGATTTTCGTATAAGTATAGAGCTAGTCTAGTATGAGTATCGGTAATTTCGGGTATTTAAATGTAAGTGTGTGCACACGAGATCTGCCTGGCTGGCAGAATCGCTGTCAACATTGCGAAGACAAATTGTCCGTAGACTTCCCGTGTGCGCTTATACACAAACAAGCCCGTGTATGGTGAGGAGGTGGTGGAGAGGAGGACCGTGATAAAAAGGACCTTAGAAAGCACTGGGCCGAACGGACAAAGTGCTCACCGTATATCCAACATAGACTTTGCGTAATGATTCGTAGCGTATGAATTATTCAATATTACACCAACGTTCACGTTCTTTTGCTTTTGGTTAGTTCAGTTTTCCTCCCTCTTACTTCCGTACAACACACGTCGACTTCGTATTTTTACCATTCGCCATCGTTACTATATTATATCAATCAGGCACCCGAAATATCCAATAAAAACATGTTTTCGATAAGTTTTTGAATGCTTTCAACGTGATATTATAACCGATATATATTTATCGATCAACAAGTTTCTGTAGTCAGTACCTCAAGAACTCCCGAGACGCTATATATAAGTATCGTGCTCTGCTATGGATGTCGAGAATATAAGTCAATATATCAAAGTTACTTTTGGTGATTTCATCGTGATTGCATTTATAACAAAGTTTAAACTTTCTCAAAAAAGCATATATCAAATATTATATGGACTGTTAAATTATTTCAAATTGATTTTTCCGTAGTTTAAACCCTTATATCATCTCCATTTCTAACATCAGACAAACACCAAACACAACAAATAGCTAGCGAATGGGGCACTTAACATACATTCATGATGCAGACCAGTGCGAAATACATATCTAAAATAGGTCATTAATTTAATGTTTATATAAACAAATCCAATCGAAATGAGCAATGTGTATTTGCATATGAATGAGAGTAAACCGCAGCCATGAATTATGGAATCAATCATTTGTTTTGCCATTGCGAATACATTAGGATGCTTTCTACTTTTCTCTATTTACTACGGGCTTTTTGGGAATGACTTGCCGCGGTCTGCTTGTCAGACGAGTCCGATATAGCTAAAGGATAGTTATTTTTTGTTTACTTTTGTTATATTATACTATTAGTAAAAGTAGATAGGCGATGGATCGTTCCTCAGATTTTCATCGTTTTCATCCATCATTTTTGTGCTTCTCTTGTGTATATGAATATGAAAGGAGACATTGTATTTAAATAGTGGTCATATAAGTATTGAAAATCTAGAAAAATACGCAATTTGCCATTCTAATAACAAAAGACTAAACGAGACGTGAGACGACGAGTTATAAGAGAGAATGAAAAATGATGTCGGTTGTCAAAGTCGACGAAGTGCAGGTAGAGGTAAACCTACATGTCTTTTCGTTGGATGACCACTATCACTCTCCATCTTGTCCCACCTCGCACGAATAAAATGAGTATAGATGTTGTGGGGATACAAAATGAAGAATTATGGATCGTCCAAGATGCGGATAAAAAAAACTTTCATTACAAAGACTTTCCAACTTTTTTCGCATCGACTCGAGTGATGACTTGTAAAATATTTGTGAACGCGTGCCAAAGTGTTAAATGAACAATGAGGTATCCACATTAATGAAATACATCCCGTCCACCTCCATCAGTAAGTATAAAACAATCAGAGTCTTCCTAGTCTCGTTTGTCTCAATATTCGTATGATGATTCCACTTGGTGATTCAATCACTTCCATTCACGTACAAATTTATTCCAATCGCTGTATTAATGTAAGTATAGCAAGAAATTACATATAAGAAGCAGCTATAAATGCAAAGTGCGCAACGCTCATGAAAAGAGCAAAGAACTCATGGATACTTATAGTGTGTAGGTGCAGTCTTTTGAAATGCCTTCCTTTCCTTTCGCAGAATAACTTATATAACAAATACATACATACATATAGATTCGAAGGAACGACTCACTTCTCGACTTCAGTCGCGAGCAAGTTCCAATTAATTAAATTGGAGCCGCCAATTTATAACGACGTATTAAAAGCGAGTTATTCGTACGTAATCTAATTATTCCAACTGTATTTACTATAATCTGAATACTGCTTCTTGCTTTTGCCTGCTTTTGGAAAATGTATAGTCCGGCCAAGTAGATTTAATTTCTGAGCTTTTCATAACTTCAATCGTCTTTCGCTTTTAATGTTTTTAAGCGCGGAAAAGTGAATTTATCAAGCGCACACCGGCCGAGCGAGCAATAACAGAGAAGGGCGTCCGTGGACGCTTGCCGTGCTGCTGCCGTACCAAAGTCGAAAGAAGTCCTGCTGCTGCTTCTCTGCGGATGGATCGAGTGTAAGTAAAAGGAGCACGGCGCTCGAACACGAAGAATACGAGTTTTTCGGGGGGATGAGGGCACGGTGCGGAATGAAGGGGGAGGCCGAAATCGGAATTTATAAGCAGAATTAATTAGACTAAAAACCACTGCAGCCTTCCCGCGCGCACTACTCGGGAGCTGCTGTTTTAATTTACAAAAGCCAAACTTAATTCTTGTTCCGACTAAAGGAATAAAGAGAAATGTAAAGGAAAATTAAAACGATTCAAGTCGAGGCTTTGATTCGGTTTAGCCTAAGACTTTCGGCCGCGCCATTCGTAAATCCGTATACTTCTTCTTGCCGCGCGGCACTCCAACTCCAATGGAAGGAACGTAATCTCGGACCCTCTTTTCTTTCCTGATACACAATTTCTGCTCTCCGCTATATAGAAAAATGCACACGATTTTACTTTCGTACAATTCAAACCAAAGACATCTTTCACGGACGGTTTCATATAAATTTATAAATGTTGAACAAACGAGAACAATTCGCATTGTATCTTGAACGTAATAAAATAGTTGCAAGATATTAATATATCGCGCGCGCGCTTTATTTGACTAGATCTTTGTCTTGTTGATGCTCTCTGTGTTCCGAATTGAGTTTACAATGGTTTTGGCCATATAGTATATGCGTCTTTGTTTATTTAAGCAGATGTTAAATACTATTTTACGATCCACCATCTATTTAAGTTCGCAATCGGAATTAAAGTCTGGATGCCTTAGCCGTGTGTTGCTTGCGTATTGGCTTAACTGAACGTGGAACGGGGGCAAATAATCCCGACGAACTTTCCGCTCGCCAAGCACAGGACCACACGAACAGAACCAAAAGTTGTATACGGACAGGACAGAAGGCAGACCGAATCACAGGAGTCACCAAACAAGATTATCAAAGCACTCAGGTGGTCACGCCGGTCGGGAAAAGCAATTAGCGCACTGTATATCTGCGGCTGTGATCCGTGGCTTTCCTCCCCATGGACCTTACGACTTCTCTTGACTTTCTATTGCTTGTCAAGAAAGTACAACTTCGCAACGAACGAAACACCAAAACCAAAACGTAACAAGACCAACTCAACTCAACTCAAACTCAGGTCGTGCTTACATTCGCTTGCTTAATTTGTTACTTTATATAAGAAAACATTGAATAGTTTCGTTTCGGGGTATGGTTTGACTTTGCCGTTGCCGTTGAGACTTTGTAAGTACAAATTTGAACAAATAAAACGATTAGAATAGATTTGAAATTAAATGGAGCATGCAAAAACGTCAACATATATCATATTTACGGGTTTTATTTCTGAGTGTCGGGGAACATGTCCTTTTTCTCCCTGCCAGTGCCTTACTCGAGTATTTGTTCGTTCGTGTCTTCATTCGCTTTTGCCCTTTCGCTACACGAACGAGCGCACGTCGTAAAAAAACGATTCCTGACTTACTCAGCGTGTAAAAGCAAGGGAATTATGTATCCTTACTAATAAAAATTACAATACGGATGTTGAAGATGACTGCTAAATAAGTCCAACTTCTCCATTTCCTCTTAGTTTAGTTGACTCGACTAAAGGATGGGACTTTAATCTTCCTAGCTGCTCTCCAACTCTAAGCATACATACAATATCGGAACCATTAAGCAGAACGTCCCCGAGTAGGACCTTTAACTTATGGAGAATGTACGTATAAGGATTGGCGAGGCAAAGGCGAAGCAAGTATGTGTCCTTTTCATATATGTCGTATTTCGTTCCTTTCCAGCAGCAAGTACCATTCGTTTTTGGTTAAAGAAAGGAATCGTCATGCCGGCGGGACCCTATTATGATAATTTGGACGCATTGCGTGCGGATCCTTACGCGTAAATGCGACTTTCAATTTAGCCGGCGGTGCAGGATTATGTTGGCGTCGCGAATCCCGGCGCCGGCATCTTCTCAACCATAGTGAGGCTCCGGGACGTGCCTGGATTCGGAAACATGCTTATTTCATGCCTGATTATCAAACAGTGCATTTAACGCTAACAAAATCGTATATCTCGCTGGCTTTCTTAAACTAACTAAGTCATTTGACTGCTGATGGTCGAAAATCCAAATCGTCGTAATGTTACGAATTCAATTAAACTAACTAAATATTACGAATTGCAAATAACACCGGATCAAATACATACTATGTATGCGCATATTATTGGAGACTGGTCGCCACAAGTGAAATATTTAAACGGTAACATATCGATGTCAAAAGACAAAAACTAGACGTGCATAGAAATAAGTAAATTTTTTCGACCAAAATACCAAAAAATTATTTAAATTCGTCTCTTCGTTTCGACATGCCAATCACATGATTGCTTTTCAATTGAGAGCCTCGAAGGTTCCTATGAACAGCAGCCGGAAAATGGAAAGTGTTTTACAATGATTTAATGACTCCCATCGTCCCGTAGTCGTTGAATTGTACGAAAAAAGATATTACTTTTATTTTTTATCGGTTTCGAATTACTTAAGTGTTTTATTTTCGGTTCAAACTCGCGTGAACGAAAGAATAAACGAATGAACGAACCAAAAAAAAAAAAGAAACCCGTACATCATTTTTATGTTTTGAATACATATATCCATTAAATATAGACAGGTTCGAACAGTGAAACACTGCGAACAGAGACGAATTAAAAATATGTATTTTTTATGCGTTACGTTTCTTTTATGATACGTGACGTACACATCAGCGAATGGAATAATATTCTATAACATCTAAAAAAATATAGTTCTAATGCTGTGCAGTGTTTCGCTTGATCAAGTAAGCATACAAGCAAATATTAAAAAAATTTAAAAAACGCATAAACACCACGAAGCTTACAACACGTTTTTAAAAAAGTATATTTACTTCAAGGGAATAAAATATAAATATAGTAATAACTAATTGCGTAAGTAACACAAATTTTCATTTTAATGCGCGTTCTGCGTTTGCTTTTCAACGCTTCAACTCCATAGTCAGCAAAATAATAAAATTATATACTTGTATATGAAGATCAGAAGATGGTTTAGTTTACTGTGTATTCGTATTTAAATTTTAAGTTTGAAATTTGAAATTTTCTCAAGGGCCGAGTAAGGTGAGTAAAGTAAGAGGAAATAATGCTTAAGTAACCCGTATTATCCAAATAATCCTTAAATTATATTTCCCGCCTTTTTACTCATGATTACTATGTAGTATCTGCACTTCTCGGGCAGTTTAGTCACGTTTTAAAAGTGCTGAAAACGCGCCCTATTCTGCGCTTCACGTCGTTTGTTCTTTCATAACTCTCCTTATCGTCCCGGTTAAGTAACAAGTGTTTTGTTAAGTAGCAAGTGTTATTCAACATACAGTATATTTCGGGCAAATGGAATGGAAAAATATGAGTCGAGGGCCGTACATTCATCCAGTGGATACTTCAAATTCTGCTATCAATATACTTTATCTATAGCAAGATACGCCCTGATTATGTATTTCTAGTCGAAATGCATACACATCCAGTTGATGTATACCTACATAGTGTGTGTGTGT
>JARJEB010017507.1:0-16455 GCA_030264535.1 Liometoxenus newtonarum | reverse complement strand
TGATTTCTCGTTAATTGTTATTTTTAAACACAGTTACTGTCACGTTCAAACGTCGGCCATTTTGAGCAACGCAATTTGGGTTGCCTACCATACACTTTATGAATGTATTTTTTATTTGCTTTGTCCATTTTTATTTTATTTACAGTAAAAATTAGCGCAAAATATATAAAATAGTATAAGAAATTCATGCTTTAAGACGCATTTTAAAACTCGTCCATTGGAAAACTCGCGTACGACTCGTTTTCCAAACTTGGATTCGGTTTTATAATATAGCGTCTTAAAGCACTTATTACATAACATACTATTATGTGTTTTTCACTTACTGCATCGAACTGCATTGAACATTCAATTATAAAAAGGTTTCGAAACCATAAAAAGTCAGGAACTATAATTAATAGCTGAATTTGATTGTTAAATTTTCTTTTACGGTAAAGTAATTCGATTAATGTCGAAATATCGTATTTACATTTCCATTCTTAGAACGGTAGCTATATATTTGATTCCTTGCAATCGAGTTTGAAAATGCAAATCGTGCCTTGTTATTCAGGTCATTGAAAATTTAAACCCGCCGCACCATCAGAAAATGGTATAGTTTCAATTCGGTTTGTTTTATTTTGTTTTCGTCGACGTTTTGCGCATTCTGCATTTGCATTCAAATTCAATGTAAACAACATCAACATCCACCAATCTATGTGTGCATAAAGGAAAATGGAACGTAGGCGTTTAGCGTAGGTAATTAGAGAACATATACCGTACCAATAATTATAAATTTGCGGTTTTCAAATTATACGCCCTTCACTCTGTTGGATGACAAACAAATCGGACATATCTATAGTTATACCTATAGGGAGATGAAGGTAAACGGATGTTTGGCAAGGGGAAAACCCAAAACGTTCGCTTGGGGATTGCTTGCAGCTGTGGGAAAATGCGCTGTAATCAGGGCCTCAAATTATCATAATTATTGCTTATACATCCAAAATTTGTTTACACTTTACATGGTCATGTAAATATAAATAAATAACGGGTAACGAACGGTTGAATTCACAAAATTTCCGATTATAATCGAAAATACTATTACCTACCGATAAATACAGGAATTTCGCTATAGGTATAGAAAGGGTTAAAACATTGCATGTTTGCAGCAGCTCAATGTTGTTGTGTCTTCTTGTTTGTTTGTTGGTTGCTTGGTTCTTTTACCACGTTCACTGGTATAGACTTTTTGTACATGCATATACAACTCCCGAGAGCAATAAGGACGAAACGAGAACGTCTTGAACAATGTAAGTTTTGTGTTTGGTGTGTTAAGGTGTTGTGTTGGTAATGCTGGAGTAGCTAGCGACGTGTAAAGCCTGCAGCCTTAACAAGATCTTCTTGCTTCGTGTGTGGAATACTCTGTGTTTAAACTAGCATTACACTACACTTCCTATCTAACTAAAACTATATGAAACTATTCAACTTGAACTGTAAACGCATCTAGTAGTTAAATTCTATAGATAGAGGATGGACCAAGACTCGATCAAAGTTTTTCTGATTACATGCAAACAAGAAACTCTGCAAAATCAGCTAAGCTTTAGTTTTTTTGAGAAATGAATTATAATTAATAAAATAATAACACACTAGGAAAATATAAATCATTTTCGCCTTCTTCAAGATTCCACAAGGTACGCTCGTTTCGTTCAGTTTTGAAGGTGACAAATCGTCATTTCATAATAATCTAAAACGTTTCCACTGGTGCTCAACATTAGTGTGCGTTGAAAAGTAAGATTTGAGGTTTTTAAATGATGGTTATCCTTTCGGATGGATATAAATCGAGAAATAATCTACTACCGCAACGACCAGGCTAAAGAAGAACGAACGCATCTGAGACTCGACACATAATAAAATCACGAAATGATAAATTAAGTCGTGTCGTTTCGAATCCATGCAACCCCCTATCATATAACGTGTACAAAACTCGAAATAATCATACCTAATATAAATGGTAGTGTATAAAGTATATTAAAACACGATGCAAGAGTTATCAATTAATCATACCCATACGAACCATTTTTATTTATACTTTGAAGCTTGAAATATTTTCCAGATTTAATAATTTGGAAAATCGAATTCGACGCGACGCGTTGTTAAGTTGAAGATGTGACCATCTTAAGAACATACATAAAAGCCATGAGACCATACAACGATACTACATACGGACATTTGAATGTTTTATACTTTTAAACCACAAACGGACGGCCCATAAGTCACTGAAAAGCCGCTTATCTTTAATATGTAAGCGGCTTCTGTGTTTTACTCGACGTGGTCTCAAAGTGCTGATGCTCTTCTCCGCATTCATTCTCTCTGTAACTCTGTAAGCACAACATGCTAACTGTGTGTGCGCGAAATGTAAAGAACTAAATCCCTTGAACGCAAGGCATACACACCTGACCAGAAAAAGAAGCATCACTATATACCAACTCACCATCCCGAAGAGAAAACGAAAGGAAAAAGCAAGAGTAAAAAACACGTCCCATTCTATTACTCAAATCGATTCGCAAATCTGCATTAAAGCGAAACGACTGTGCGACGACTGAAAGTAAAAAGAGCCATACGCTCTGGTACAGTTTGCCCAAAGAATCAGCGTATGTTTCTCCTTTCTCCGAGTGGATACTAAAAAACGAGGGAGATTTCAGTCAGTGTTTTATTATGTTTTGCCTAACACTTTGGGTCTTCCTGCATTTTTGGAAAAGCTTAATTTAGCAGAAACCATTAAATAATTATCAGTTTGGAAATTGGAGCAAATCTGTTTATTTTTGGGCGCTAACGCTAGCCAAAAAGCAAAAATTTTGCGAAAAGCTTTAGAAGTGTGATAAAAAGTGGCACGTGGACTGACTCTCACTAGACTAGATGGATGCAGATAATAAGGGTGAAAAAGTTCTAAGGAATGGCTTTGCTATATGACAAGACAGTCTACGGATATATCATTTCACGGAGGATGCGCAATTTTCATTCAATCAAAACCGAGTGACACACACACACACACACACACCCGCATGCACATGGACATACACATAACCATCTGTGATGCAAAGCAAAGATATAGAAATAGGAACTGGAAGTGAAAAATGCCACAAAACTCGTCCTCTCGTAGGTAGGGTAAGTATATAGCATTCTTGATATGGCCAACATTTTTATAAAATTCTCATCGGGGGAGAGTTTGTCAAGGAGCAGTTCTCTTCCTCCACACTAGACATCATCCATCTTATTGCACGATAGTCAACACAAAATCACATTTCCACACTTCCGTAGCCATGTTGTATACGTAAGAAGCTGGCACCGAAAGAAAAGAAGACGAAGAAACTTGACTTACGCCAGCACGTGTACACACTCAAGAATTTCAACATATTCATATCTACCTGATTAAAGTTTTGACACTCTCACATTATTATTAACTACAATTCACATTTTCATGTTCTTTATCGATTTCTAGTAAAAGATACATGGTCAACTTAACACCAAGCGTCATTTCATCCATTTAAACCGAAAATTGCTGAAACATCTTAAGCCGCAAACTTCAACTCTTGCTTCAAGAGGAAAGATCTGCGGAATAGTAGTAAGTATAGATATAAAGAAGAAAACTACATACTCATTCTACCGAATCGTTTCCGGACGGTAAAGCACGACGTATTGCGGTGTTGCAGGTAATATTTCCACGTGTTCCCTTTTATGAAAGTGCTAACGTACGACACGACGGGGAATACGAACCAACCCGACCCAAACAGAAACCATATAATAGCATCTTATAAGGAAAAACTAACTCGCTGACTATTTACTACTTTGTCTCTGTAACGATGCCTCCCTTTTCACAAATGGGAAGAGTTTGCAAAGAATTCGTTGGTAGTGCGCGTGGGAGCGTTTAATGGCGAACAACAACGCCCTGGTCATCGTTTGAACATTGCCGACTGCAATTTCTAATTCAATCTATATTGTTCCTCCATAACCATAAGAAGGAACAATGGTCGTTATGTCATGAAAATGGACTAACGAAACCAGAAAAGAAACATCAAGGAAGACGAAATTTTGTTTGAATGAAACTTTATCAGAGTTTTTGTAGAAAACCCTATTTATTTATGTTAAAAGTTAAACAACCCTATAGTTCTTCAAGTTATAATTCATAAACCTGTAGAAACGTTATGTTACTGTTACTGGTAAAGAGTCATACATTTTATTGGCAATTTATTTTTTGTTCCTTTCTACCATTCGCTGGTAACGTCTGCGCCCGTTACACTAACAGAATGCAATTGATGATAAATCCACAATTTTCGTTCGCAAAAACTATTTTGTGAGCTTTACGTCTTTTCGCCGAGGCAAACAACGATACACGACACTAACAGCCCCAAATAGCAACGACAGAAACTCCAGACCAGACCAGATACAGCAACTCTATGTCTATGGCCAAAAACAAAGTGAAACAAACACACGACTTTAACTCCCCGGCCCGGGGAAATTTATTTTTCCGTAATAAAATACAAGGCGGTTTTAGGAGGTGACATTTTAAAGGGTCCACGCAGGACGAGGGTAAGGCGGCACCAAGAGGAATATGTCTGTTGCGCTGCTCCTCTATACAAACATATACATATAGTAGGATCGGATAGAAAGACCGTGTGCTAGGATTAAGCATTTCTCACACCCTCTCTAATATAAAGTATTGCTGGTGGAATAGAATAAATAGGTGAGCCGAAATGTAAAGAAAGGAAAATTCGAATAATATACAGCACAAGGTAATAAGGAATGGAGATGAAGGACCAGTGCAGAACTTCAATAGTGATAGTAAGATGTAGGAGATTTTCAGCTAAGAAACAGGATATTTTGCAACTTGTGGTAGATGTAGACATTCAGGGTATTTTAAATAACGTTGCTAATACCACCGAATCCGCTCTACCATCGCAGGAGGACTACCACTAAGAGGCAATGTTAGGGTATTAAGTGTGAATTTATAGATATAGGTGTATGCAAACACTTGGAATACAAATGTGTACATACTGTTCATAGTTCATGGTTGCATGAATTGTGCACATTGAAAAAAGGAATTTTGGGAAATTTGTGGATTTAACAAACACCCACTATAAACTTATACTACTTTATGTAATGTAAACGTGTATGGAGGAAGGAGAAGTAGAATAAGTCGTATTTGAATGATGCCCGTGAATAAATGTGTATTCCGAGAGAGTATCCTCCCACTTCAGCTCCGGCCATCTGGAGCTAGCTGCTAGCGTCAGTGGGCTCCTATACCAGCTTACAGGATAAGATTTCCTGAGCCATCGTCGTCGTCTCCAGGGGAAATATAAGTTATTATCAGATGCGTTATATACCTATATTTATTTCTATATATGTAACGGCCCAAACCCTAAAAACGCCGAAATAACATAAATACAGCAACATGTGATAGCCGCCTATACAACTTACACTACATACATTACGGTTAGTCGCCAGGCTAGATATAAAGATGTAAGTAGCTTAGATTTTGTATAAAAAATAAATAATAAAAATATTGACGTGACATGTATAAATAAATAACAATAGCTACCTACGTATAGTTTGAGGAAAGTATTCGAGTTTGTAAATTTGAGTTCTTGTTGTTTGTTGTTCGTTAGTTAGTTTTCCTCGGAGCCATCAGAGACTAAGAGGAATGTGATAATACCATATGGAATAAAGTGACACTAAAATAAGTAGAACATGCAACTTTATAGGAAGACTGTGCAGACTGTGCAGCCTGGGCAATATCATATAAGCCCTAACGACGAATTCTAGTCTTTTCTAACGGGTACGTGCTGCAAACTCCGCGTGAGGACGACAAATAAGGACTGTGGGAAGGGATAGAACGAGTTGTTCGAATTGGAATGTGGATGAAACGCTGAAACGAACGAAAACCGCAACATTGACCTCACTTTCGAGATGTCTACTGGGAAATTCTTACAGTTTCAGCAACAGCAACCCAGCTATCACTGAGAGTCTAGTTATTGTATACAATGTGTCCAAATTCACAATTTACTTTGAATCATAGTCTAGTATTATTGTGAAGGTAAAATAAATTCTTTAATATTTTCCGTGTTCACTTTCAACAAAGGATCAAAGGCATTTTCAAAGGTCAATAAAAACGATATACATGAAACATGAAACTACTAAAAGAGTGAATCGATATATCCATAAGTAAACACAGACAAAGTCGAAGTTTCCGGTCAATGAACAATAATACTTTTCGGCAGTCCTTTTTTTCAGTGATACGTGTTTCAAGCTTGAATGCCCTAAAGGCGATATTCGATTGAGAACGAGAACGACGAGAACTCATCTCAATTTGTTGAAACACGCAAAAGCAACAAGAAACAAAGCAATACTATACTGTAAATAATTGAAGTATACAAAGACGATAGATATTTCATAAAGTGTCCCTGAACATGTAGAATATATCTAGTTGTTATTTGGAGTACCAATTTTTTTATATTCCACTTCAATATTTTGTAATTTCAATAACTTGGAGGTTCTAACAACGAAAACTCGCATAGAGTTATAATATTGTCACAGGACAATGCCACTATAACAAACAAAAACCCTAAAATATATACTACCCAAAGTACACCCACAGACTAGTAACAAGAGACTGGTTATATACTTATTCCACTTCAATATTTTGTAATTTCAATAACTTCGAGGCTCTAACAACGAAAACTCGCATAGAGTTATAATATTCTTAGAGGGCAGGAATGATGCCACCACAACAAACTAAAACCCTAAAATGTAGACTACCCAAAGTACACGCACACATACTAATGACGTGAGACTGGAGTCTATTTCAAATTTCGTGGCTTTTAGGTGCAACACAATATGACGATTTGGTGTAATCCAACATATATGTGGTAATCCCCATCCGCCCCTGGCAGCATGCACATCGCCCGGAAATCAACTTTATGTTCTCTCTATAGAATTCTATCTCTATGAAAACTCGCAAGTCGCATAATGCTTATACCTGTAATTGATATTATAGTTGAAACACATGTTCATAGGAGTTCGTATAAACTTTACTTGAACTTTAATACGAAAAGATATACACAAGAGATTTTCATAATATAGTTGAGTTGAGATGCTGAGATGAGTCGTGCTAAAATCAAGTCTTTCGATATTGTTTCCACTTTCATATATGTATACTTAGGTTTATAAACGAATAGATTACAACGTGAGACACTCTCCCAAAAGGATGAACTCCTTCCTTTGATGTATAATATATCCGTGTGCATTTAATCAGGTTGAACCGTACCATATACGAAGTCAACGAATGAACGAAGAACCATAATCTTGAGTATTATGCTCGAAATAATCAATTTAAGATTTAAAAAATTCTACATTCCCGTCAGTACAATTTTTGTTTTGAAACAATTCTTTCAAATGTAATTTTGCAAAAGTAGCTTAGCTATTCCTTGCCAATGGCTTTGTTCATTTCTTCATTAATTCGTCTCGTGCCATATTCGGATTCCGTATTTACAAGAAATTCCCATCCACATTTTACCCCTTTTCTTGCAACATTTCTTGCTATATTGCTATTACAGAAACTTTAGTCTTGAAACACATATTGACACACATGAAGAATGGCGTCAATTACAAGTCGCGAGTAATTAGAAGCTCCCTTCTAAGCGTTTAAAGTGTTCTTCGTTGCTGTTAATAGACGACTTGCAATTACTACGATTACGACCTTCTTCTTCTTCTTCGCTTCGCTCAAATATTACCAATACATACTGACACCATATATACCAAAAGCCTGTATTTAATAGTCTTTAACTACAGTAACTGCACTGCAAGCAGCAACAGAAATGAAATGAAATGAGCACATTCTCTGTTTCACTGACTCTTCGACTGACTAATCGAGCCTTATTTCGTCCTGTACCGTAGGGTTTATAACATGTATTTGTATAAATGCGCACATCGCACATTCCCTGGTTGGTCGCCGGGCATTCATTCGACGATTCAAACATTTCAAACAGTTTCAAACAGAGCGCAAATGGTTTAAAGTGCAAAGTGAAGGAAGAATACACTGCCGCCAAACATAGAGACCAGTGAAACGAATACAACTGCACGGAGTGTGCGCTAGTGGTGGTTTAGCAGAATTTCGAACACCAACTGACTGCTTGCTCATTTGGTAACATTTGTTCGGTGTAAATGCATTTCGAATATTTAATATTCGATTAAAATACGAATTCAAATTGCGTAGTGAGGATGCTTGTGAACTGGTATACACATATATGCAATGGCATCGATTTTCTTTGCAGTTTGTTACGTTCGTTTGTTCGTTCGTTCATGAAACGTTTCTATAACACTGTAACACTACCATCAAAAGCACTTTGTTATGTATGGATAATTTAATGCCATTCACTGCCGTTATACCTACATACTTACACATACAGAAATACATGTTTACATGTTACAACATAACGGCCATACAACTATAGCTATACTACACAACTGAGTCGTTTATGCGTTTTGTTAGTTTTTGGCCCGAAAATGGGCAGTACAATTTTAAACTACATTTGTTGCGATGAAGCCTTTCACTAACAAACAAACCACGGTGCAGGACATAGTAGACAATATACAATAACATAAAAAAACGAGAAAAAAAAGAAAATTCTGTTAAAGTTAAAGTTTTACGATTTTGCAGATCGCGTTGCAGGCGAAGCTCACAAAGGCAGAGTTTTTGACGTTTTTCTACAACAATGAAACTATACAGAACGATATGGAGCAAAATTTTCAGTCAATTAAACAGTTGTTATACAACCCGGAGGAATGTATTCGAAAACTTTATTTTGTTTTCAATGCAAAAACGTTGAATTTTCACCCGAAGTCGAATACTGAACGTTATTGAGTAATTTTTCTTTTGATCTATTCCTGTATACCTATCACTTTGATTGCGCATCCTGATGAAAAGTAAATGTAGAACGTAGAAATGTTTTGATGTTTGCATGTTGCGAATTAATTTCTTGTTCATGCTTGCGCGGAGTGAAGACGTTGACGGGACTGCACTCTGCAGTAAGCAAAAGTTCCAAGTTCTTGTCAGGTCTGTTCCAACTAAACGTAGGTATACAAGTAGGAAGTAAAGTTTTGACAGGTTTTCAGGAAGTTTACGCCCAAAGAGTTTGGAAAAGGATTATAACTTCCTTTCGGTAGCTACTCAGCTATAGTGTACTATAGTAAAAACTCTCAGCTAGAGCAGAAGCATCACCTACCTCTTCCTTCCATCTTTAAACTCTATTGCACTTTGATAAATATACAAAACTTAATGTTTATTAATACTCTCCTAACACTCTCACTAGTACCTATACGTACTCCATTGCAGATGAAGTTACATTTTCTTATAGTTTTGAAAGAGAAATTTTGAATATTTAAGTACACTGTTCAATATTTTACCTAATATATAGGTATAAATCTGTACATGTGATGAACCTAATGGTTTTATTTTGTATACACTTTGTTCGGGAAGGTTTTTGTTAACGTTAACCATGAGAATGCCCTGGAATGTTAAACAAAACCACAAGACTACGAGAGGAGTGGAACTGGAACGCTAGAACCTCGAACATCGAAAATATCAAAGTATTTGCTTTTGCTAAACTCGTTCTTCCGCCTTTTCTCCTCTTTTACTGCTCTTACATTCTAACATGTTCAAATATAACAAACCGTAAAATTTGAAGAAGACAAGCTGCTCACCAAAAAATAGAACGAAGCAAGTAACTAATGAAATAAAAACAAAAACAAATTGCTGTTTTTGGTCGTATAGGCAATGATTTTTTATATCTTAAGCCTTATATTCTGTCAGAGCTAAATAAATGAATACGACGAGGCAACATGACTATAAAAACAACATCTCTAAGGATGTGCCCGAATTGTTGGAAATGTTGGTATGTTAGTGAGGAATCAGCCGAATACACCCTGCTCAATTGCTGACTGAAAGTAGATAGGCTGTGGCATGGCAAACGGCAAAATCCTATAAAAGGATATACGACCGCCACTAGAACAGGCGCTTAGATGGATAGATAGATACAAAATACAAAAGGGCAAATCTTCGAAAACGTGAAGCACAAAGCACAAATAAACAAACGGCATCGACACAAAACTTGCTCTGCGTGTTTGGCGGGTCTAGCTAGTTTGGTTGGATTGTTGAATGAAAAACGCAGAGAATCGAGAATACAATAATATACTTCGAGTGGATTTAGTTAAGTGGTCTGATATGAATAATGTAACAGGTCGTTAGCGTTCGAAATCATTGTCCTCGGCGATTGTCCGGATGCATGTTGCTGTGCGATTTTTTCTAACTTTACTCTTTATTTTGTTCCCTTTTACGAGTTGCGCCCAAGCAATCGCAGAATCACACATCGACTGCTCCAGTGTTCCCATTATTGTTGATGTGTTGGTGGTTCTCTTAATTGCATTTAATTGCAGAAAAAATAAAGTCTCGGAACGTGAATCAAATAATAAAATCGGTGCGTTAAATTCGCAAGACACAACTTTCCAACCATGTGAAAATCGTTAAGAAAATGAAAATGAGACTGATTACGATTTGGTATCACTAAAGTTCTGATACCAAATTGTTTGGTTTGGCCGGAATTTTGTTCACACACGGACATTAGACCAAAAAGTCGATTTCGAAACTATCAGGATCACCACTCTTTCCTTCAGTATGTGGTCTAGTTAAAACACAAATGGCAAAAACAACTCTAGAAAAATCAAATATGTTCAAATTAATTACTTAATTAAATTTTGATTAAACGTTTACATGTAGATTGGTATATCTCGGTTTCATCAACATCACGTATAGCAAAACAAAACTTTATATGTGCAATACAATTTAATATAGAGGTATATTTTACCCATACATATGGAAAGTTGAAATTTTAATTAAACGATTTCACGCACTCATAGCAATTACAATAAGCCAGTTGGTACTTGTTGCCTTTTGCAGAAACATACAGCAAACAAAACAAAATTATATCCAAATAAAGTAAGTGTATTTGTATAGTGAACATATAGGTATAGGTGAATAGGAAAAATAGCAGGGTGCAGGAAGCGTAACCAAGTTATAAACAAAGTCCCAGCGAATTAATTACAAAATGAAATTAGTTCGTCCAGAAAGCAAGCACGCCAAAGCCAAAGCCATGCAGAGGTCCCCGAAACGGTCGGTTGCTCATACATTCAACTATTATATTATTTGCACCACTCTCTTCCATATAGGTAACTTCAGTTCCAACCAACCAGGCAACCAACATCCAATTCTCTAATACCAGTTTTCGTTATTAATTCGCTAGGACTAGGATAAGGATAGGAATCGTGGCGCTCTCCTCATTTTGGCATGTAAAGTTGAACTTTAAAGCTTCTCAAAGCTTTTATTGGGAAAATGCGGTATTTGTTGGGTTTTCATCAGTTGTGAACATTTAACATACCGAACTTTGCTTTAACATGCGAACATAAAGTAAGTAATAATAATAAAATTGCTTTAATGCCAATTTACGAGCCTTTCATGATGTTACTAGTGCACAGAAGAAGCTGTGGAATTGCAATCGTATTTCTAATTTTATCTTGATTAATCGAAACTATATTCATTGAACCGTAAATTATTGACATATTAATAGTTGAAGTGTTGATATAATTATTGCAAAAGAAAAAGTCGTAGTGGAAATCGATTAAGTGTAAAACTGTAAAGTAAAAGTATTAAGTCATCAGCAACAAGCATGCATGCACTTATACATCATAAAATAAGATTGATTAGATCGATTTGTTACAACTAAACTGAACAAAACGACCATTAAAACATAATTTGCGTAATAGACGTTGCATTTAGTTTAGTCTTGTTATAATATTTTATCACCATTAAAGTGTTTTTGTAACTTTAGTCACGTTTGAAACACATATATGTAATAAAGTATATACTATATTGAAGAAAAAGGAATAAATGATCGTGAAGATTACAAGAGGAATGATTCAAACGTTCAAAAAGTATAAAACATAAAGCCCAGCACACACAGTTAATATTCCTAGAGTTAAGAGTCAAAAGAAGATTGTATACTTGTACATATATGTTAGTATGGAGTGGTAGTAGTTTCTGGTAGAAGGGAGGTAATAAAAAATACACCTAATTTCCTTTTTATGGGTCTTTCGTGAATGCGCAAAGAAATCGTCCGAGCGGGCGCGAGTAATTTTCCGCGTCCCGTACCGCCACTTTTTTTTATCCTTTTTCATTCCCCTTTTTCTCATTTTCTTATAACTGCTATAGTTGGCAGAACCAACACATATGAAAATAGAAAGTGGAAGTGGAAGTAGAAGTGAAGGATGTGCATGTTCTGCAAGGTTTACTACCAAAGTAGGAAACGTCGTGAATACAGACAGCTCCCTATACAATATTTTCTTTTTCGAGCTTTTGACTAGGAACTTAATTACTTCCAAAATTCAAAAGAACGAAAAAAAAAGAATTGCTTAAACTCTTCTAATTTTATAATCAAATTTCAATTAATTCACAATCTATTTGGAAATGTGTTTGTGTCAGCTAGAAAATGCATCCGTAAACGAGTTCATTTCGAATGCAAAATGCAATATTAAAGTTGGCTTTTCGTTATGTAAGGGAATTAATTTTCGGTTTCTATAAGTGCTTCCCTTTCCTTCCACCCCTTCGTTCTTTGCTCGCCATAGCAACTAGTGCAAACCGAAAACGAAACCAAAAGCCAAAGCTAAAAGCTAAAGGAAACGAGCAACAGCACGGATCTACAGAGCTTCATCTTGCTTATATCAGATCGTAAGGATGATGTCGTTTTATTTTCCAACGGAATATGCATGTTGACGTTCCATCAACTCACACACCGCATTACAGATAATCTACTGCTATATACGCTCTAATATATGGCCGACTACAGATCATCCTAATTAGAAAACATATAGTCATAGGGCATAGTGTTACAGAGATATATAGAGGAGATCTACTCGGAATACCATTATAGTATACAGGGTGTTTAGAAAATAACGGAAAATTAGCTACCCGCGCCGCAGTTCCTTAATTAGTACCAGTAGTTGTTTTTAACCTTTGCGAGGACATATAATCCACACATGTCTATTATATGTGGATTATGTGGATTATGGCTGGATGGCTGTCCTCTCAAGGGTTAAAAACAACTACTAATACCGAACAGTAAGTCTGCATATAAAAATATTGCACGTTCCTAGGTTTAGAGATCATCAAAGTTAAAAATTCGGTTAACCATCGTAAAAATACAATTCAATTTTAAAATTTGGAAATAATGCCGTGTTGCCAAATCTATACTTCTTTTAATCAGTGTTAATTAAGCGTAGCTTGATCATTATTTTCTGTACACACCCTGTATACATATATGTGAATTTAGTGTAATAAAACAAGACGGACTTTTGTCATCAAACTTGATATTATTATGTCTACATATAAATATATAAGCAGTTATTTGACTTTCGAGGTTATTTCGAGAATGTTAATTTTAAGCTTTATGACTTAGGACAATAGTAATTAAACTGCCACTGTACATGAAATGAATATTTGCAAGTAATTTAAGTGACGCACAAGGAACTGACTCGAAATGAAAATATGACAAATTAATACTATAATTTTTTTATCAAATGGAAAATTAAAAAAGTTGGAAAGATATAGGTTAGGTTCCTAGTTGTTTACCATCGCATACAAAAATGTATAAACAGCTTTACCCTTGGCTTGGCAGTTTCTTGGGTGTGGCAGGTTAATAGGAAACGATAAAATCCCGTATCATCATCGTTGTTTGTACAATTTCAACCTATTAAAATGAAATAATCGTAGTCGATTTAGTCGTGCCCTAAAGTAAAGTAATTAACTTGTAAATTGCGAAGCAAAGCAATCAACAATTGATTTCCGGTTTTAATAAGTTCTCGCGTAAAAAGGTTTTAAAACGTCGATGAAATCTACTGGTGTTCTTTCGTTCTTTGAAAATATTTAGTTCCTGAATGAATTGAAGTTGAAGTATCAAGGGCAGACATATACAAATCACAATCGAAGGACTTAATCCCTCTTGAGCATTGAATATACATATATAGCAATAGCAAGGGTAAAATCAAGCACTGCGGATTTATAATTCAGTGGAAGATGGACAATGGTCAAACATCCTGTAAGCACTCGAGGAAATTGAAGTGATGTGTAAATAACGTCGTCGAATTGAAGTAAAGCCGCTCTCCCTATGTATATAGCATTGATTAGAAACGTGTCCTATTGTCCGATCACCAGATTCGACACGCATTATTCAAATATTATCTATATTATATAGTATATACCATCCGGTGATTTCCACGATTAACCACTTACAATACAGCTCGCAAAATGGATAATAAACAATTTCCAATTGAGATAGATTATAACTCAATCACAAATTGCTTCTGTTTTTTTTTTTCACTTGAAAAAAGGAGCAAAAGTAGTGAAAAGATTGCAAGAATTTCTTCATGCAAGTCGAAAAAGTTGATAAACTTTATGCGACGTTTTCATGTGTCATGTGGAATCGAAAGGAATCGAATTAGCTTTTTGGCCAACCGCATCAGTACCACTAACTTAAGTGGTATGGAAAATGCCCAGCATCTCTTGCAAAGCTATATGTATAGGAAAACGGAAACGGGTTCAAGGAAATCCCATTAAATGCGGACCACTATGCTGTATAAGAGATAAACGCATTGAATGTCGCCGTATACACATAGATAGACATAAAAAAAGCCGCAGAAAAGAAAAAAATAAATAAATTCAATGTGTATGCGGACTAAGGACCATTTTCCATGTTTCTGTGCACAACACAATCGACTATAGAAAGTATCTACCATACAGAGCTAAACGTAACTATGGGAATAGGCGATTAGTAAATTCGAATGCCTCCCTAGTCACTAGCCAGATTTGGCTTTTGAAAACGACGATTCTTTGGAAACTGAGGCATAAAGTACAAATATGGACAAAGATATTCGGTATATAAGTATGTGACATGTACCTATTACAGATTTCCTTATTTCCTTATACCGCCAATTGCCAACCTTCGCAATGAATACAGGACTGGTTATAGAAAATTGTAAATATCCATACAAAGTGTTACAAAATATTTTTGAAATAGTGATTCGCCAATTTATGTTTTGATATTTAAGTTATAAATGTGCCCTAGTGCTCTTTTTCACCGATAGATTTTGTTATTTATTCGCCATGTTCTTGTTGGACGGATTTGTATCCCGGTACGTTGCTTGGTTTGCCCGGAATTTTGTTCACACACGGACTGACAGCAGACACTCAACATACACGGATATCTTTCCTTAACATATACCTACTTTCGGTATTGTAGGAAAGTATAACAGACATTAAATTTTTGTATGTTTTTTTGAAACCACCTGTATAAATAGTGATAAGTTGTTCCAAGTACTGTACTGTTATACATGTAGATATGTAGTTAGATGTTATTTCCATATTGAAAATTGTTCTGATGTGTTATATGGACGATTCGGCATTATCATGCCAAAGCGCGTTTGAAGTATACCTACTCGTACTTGCCTAACGCATAAATTATTCAATATTCAATGCACTGCTCCGGTATAATATGTAAACGAATGAACCATCGAATGTAGTGTAGAATCAAATTGGTTGAATATATAAACGTAGAAAGAACAATGAATTTTTTTACCTTTTGTACATAATAATATTGTTTCGTTGAATGGTCGGTCATACATCTATCCACAATACTCGTATGCAGAGAGATAAGTTGGACTCACCTGGAAAAGAAATATTCTATTAGATTCCGCACTATAATTGTAACCCGTTTTTAATTCGAGGTAACAGGGTAGGATAATCATCAAAAGGGTTACCCCAAGTTTTGGAACGAATTGGACAATATAATAACCAAGTTTGCGTACTTTAGGACTGCGCAATTCACAACGTACCTACTCTGGGACTGCACAATGCCCAACATGTTGAAATTCAAACAGGCAAACCAGACGATTTGAAATTGAGGTTGGAACATTAATTAAGTCGTTGGTTTGTTTGGATGATTTTTCTATTGCCCTAAGTACCGTTCATAAACTCAAGGGAATGTAGAGTCACGTGATATTACCCTTACCTCACTTTACCATACCATTATTTTAGGAAGGTAGTCTTGAAGGGGTGGGTATCAGAAGACCGAAAATTTTAACCGGCTTCATGGGTATTTACAATTTATTTATGATTTTGTCAAGTACCATATACCACAAAATTAAAGGAATTAAAGGAATAACTTAGATTTAAGAAAACAATTTTATTATGTAAATTCAAGAAATATATTTAAAATGAAGTTTCATTCTAAAAATATCTGCCAATACGGGCTTTTTAGACCACGTAGACTGAAGCGTGCCTCTGGTCGGTTTCGGTTTCGGCCTCGGTTCTCACAATAACATAATAAT